>JARQOD010001371.1:0-100241 GCA_033576555.1 Oophaga sylvatica
CACCCCCACAGGCAGCCTCTATATTGTAATAAACACCCATAGGCAGCCTCTGTATTATAATGCACTCCCACAGGCAGCCTCTATATTATAATGCACCCCCATAGGCAGCCTCTATATTATAATAAACCCCCATAGGCAGCCTCTGTATTATAATGCACCCCCAATGTTATAATGCACCCCCATAGGCAGCCTCTATGTTATAATGCACCCCCATAGGCAGCCTCTGCATTATAAGGCACCCCCATAGTCAGCCTCTATATTATAATGCACCCCCAATGTTATAATGCACCCCCATAGGCAGCCTCTGTGTTATAATGCACCCCATAGACAGCCTCTATATTGTAATGCACCCCCATAGTCATCCTCTATACTATAATGCACCCCTAATGTTATAATGCACCCCCATAGGCAGCCTCTGTATTATAATGAACCCCCATAGGCAGCCTCTGCATTATAATGCACCCCCATAGGCAGCTTCTATATTATAATGCACCCCCAATGTTATAATGCCCCCCCATAGGCAGCCTCTATGTTATAATGCACCCCTATAGTCAGCCTCTATATTATAATGCACCCCCAATGTTATAATGCACCCCGATAGTCAGCCTCTATATTATATTGCACCCCCAATGTTATAATGCACCCCCCAGTGTTATAATGCACCCCCATAGGCAGCCTCTGTAGTGTAATGCACCCCCATATGGAGCCTCTGTAGTGTAATGCACCCCCATAGGCAGCCTTTGTAGTATAATGCACCCCCATATAGAGCATCTGTAGTATAATGCACCCCCATATAGAGCATCAGTAGTATAATGCACTCCCATATAGAGCATCTGTAGTATAATGCACTCCCTCCTGACAGCGGGCACCGGGCAGTGACGTCATCACGCCCGCTGTCAGACGTTGAGAGCGGGATTATGGGAGAGAAGGAGTGCTCGCTCCTTCTCTCTCTCAATACGGTCAGCTGCATCAGCTACATGCGGCTACATGCCGATACAGCTGAGCTGACCCTCCGATGACGGGCGGGGGGCCCACTGCTGACACAGGGCCCCCCACCACCTGCTCAGGGGCCCCATAGCGGCCATGCGAGGAATAGTCGAGTAATGGGGAGGCCAAGTAATAGAGCGTTGCAGTAGTCCAGGCGGGAGTGGATCAATGCTATAGTGAGGGTTTTTGTTGTTTCCATGGTGAGAAAAGGGCGGGATTCTAGAGATGTTCTTTAGGTGTAGGCGGCAAGAGCGGGCAAGAGATTGTATATGGGAGGCGAAGGAGAGATTGGTGTCAAACATAACGCCCAGACAGCGAGCCTGCTGCCGGGGTGTTATTATGGTGCCTCCCACGGGAGGGAAATGTCCTTTGATAGTCACAGTAACCTGAGTTCCCCTATAACAATAATAATTTTATTTCTATAGCGCCAACATATTCCACAGCACTTTACGTATAATAAGTGCCCACTTTACTTTTAATAATGTTCCAAGTCTCCCACCTGTACAGCTCCCCTATACACAGTATAATACCTCCTCACTGGATATATACTGAAACCCTTTATCCCCAATACGGTCAGTACGATCAGCTGTATCGGCTACATGCGGTTACATGCCGATACAGCTGAGATGACCCTCCGATGATGGGCGGGGGGCCCACTGCTGACACAGGGCCCCCACCACCTGCTCAGGGACCCCATAGCGGCCATGCGGCAGAGCAGGGAGATCGATTCTCCCTGCTCTGCAGCAGAATGTAACTGTGTCGGCGCGCTGTGCACGCTGATACAGTTACAGTAGCATAGCTCCGGGCAGGCCCCCTCAGAGCGCGGGGCCCGGGGCCAATGCCCCCTCTGCCCCCCCCGGTAGCTATGCTACTGAGTGAAGTATTTGGCATTGTACTATACCTATATTTCTCTGCCGTATCGGAGCATCATGAATTGTGGTATGTGTTAAAGGGGCCCACTGAGACTCTTTCGCCCGGGCCCATGAAAACCTGGAGCCAGCCCGCCCCCCCCACAACATTAGCCAAATAACCCCCAGTTTTCAATGGTTACTAATTATTATAAAGTAAATTAACCCCTTCACCCCCAAGGGTGGTTTGCACGTTAATGACGGGCCAATTTTTACAATTCTGACCACTGTCTCTTTATGAGGTTATAACGCTGGAATGCTTCAATGGATCTTTGCAATTCTGAGAATGTTTTCTCATGACATATTGTAATTCACGATAGTGGTAAAATTTATTTGATATAACATGCGTTTATTTTAAAAAAAAACGCAAATATGGCGAAAATTTTAAAAATTTTGCAATTTTCAAACTTTGAATTTTTATTCCCTTAAAACAGAGAAATATGTCACACAAAATAGTTAATAAATAACATTTCCCACATGTCTACTTTACATCAGCACAATTTTGGACCAAAATTTTTTTTTTTTTAGTAAATTATAAGGGTTAAAAGTTGACCAGCGATTTCTCATTTTTACAACAAAATTTACAAAGCCATTTTTTTTAGGGACCACCTCACATATGAAGTCACTTTGAGGGGTCTATATGGCAGAAAATACCCAAAAGTGACACCATTCTAAAAACTGCACCCCTCAAGGTACTCAATACCACATTCAAGAAGTTTATTAACCCTTCAGTGCTTCACAGGAGCTTAAGCAACGTGGAAGGAAAAAATGAATATTTAACTTTTTAGTCACAAAAATGATCTTTTACAAACTTTTTTTTATTATCACAATGGTAAAAGGAGAAAATGGACAGATAAAGTTGTTGTGCAATTTCTCCTGAGCGAGCCAATACTCCATATGTGGGGTAAAACCACTGTCTTGGCACACGGCAGTTCGTAAGGGAAGGAGCGCCGTTTGACTTTTTCAAACCAAAGTTGGCTGGAATTGAGATTGGACGCCATGTGCTTTTGGAGAGCCTCTGATGCGCCTAAACAGTAGAAACCCCCCACAAGTGACACCATTTTGGAAACTAGACCCCCTATGGAACTTATCTAGATCTGTTGTGAGCACTTTGAACCCCCAAGTGTTTCAAAAAAGTTTATAATGCCTGTGTGAGAAAAAAAAAATAACACAAAAATGATTTTTTAGTCCCAAATTTTTTATTTTTCCCAAGGAAATTGGACCCCAAAAGTTGTCCAATTTGTCCTGAGTACGCTGATACCCCATATGTGGGGGGGAACTGTTTGGGCACACGGCAGGGCTTGGAAAGGAAGTAATAAAGTTTTGGAATACAGACGTTGATGGGGATCATGTTCCGTTTGCAGTGCCCCAGATGTGCCTAAACAGTGGAAACCCCCCACAAGTGACCCCATTTTGGAAACTAGACCCCCTAAGGAACTTATCTAGATCTGTGGTGAGAAACTTTCAACCCCCAAGTGCTTCACACAAGTTTATAATGCCTGGGCATGAAAATAAAAATCCTATTGTTTTCCAACAAAAATGATCACCAATTTTTTATTTTCCCAAGGGTAACAGGAGAAATTGGACCACAAATGTTGTTTTCCAATTTGTCCTGAGTATGCTGATACCCCATATGTGGAGGGAACCACTGTTTGGGCGCACGGCAGAGCTCAGAATGGAAGGAGCACCATTTGACTTTTTCCATCCAAAATTGACTGGAATTGAAATTGGACGCCATGTTGCATTTGGAGAGCCCCTGATGTGCCTAAACAGTGGAAACCCCCCATAAGTGACCCCATTTTGGAAACTAGACCCCCTAAGGAACTTATCTAGATCTGTGGTGAGGAATTTGATCCCCCAAGTGCTTCACACAAGTTTATAACATAGAGCCCTAAAATTAAAAAGTCATATTTTTTCCACAAAAATGATCTTTTCACCCCAATTTTTATTTTCCCAAGGGTAACAAGACCCCAAAAGTTATTGTGCAATTTGTCCTGAGTACGCTGATACCCCATATGTGGGGGTAAACCACTGTTTGGGTGCATGGGAGAGCTCGGAAGGGAAGGAGCGCCTGTCACTTTTTCAACGCCGAATTGGCTGGACGCCATGTCGCGTTTGGAGAGCTCCTGATGTGCCTAAAAAGAGTAAAACCCCCCACAAATGACACCATTTGGAAACTAGACCCCTCAAGGAACTTATCTAGATGTGTGGTGAGAACTTTGAACCCCCAGGTGTTTCACTAAAGTTTATAACGCCCGAGCATGAAAATAAAAAAATCATATTTAGTCTCCAACTTACTATTTTCCCAAGTGTAACATGAGAAATTGGACCCCAAAAGTTGTTGTCCAATTTGTCCTGAGTATACTGATACCCCATATGTGGGAGAAAACTATTGTATGGGCACATGTCAGGGCTTGGAAGTGAAGTAGTGATGTTTTGGATTGCAGACTTTGATGTAATGGTCTGGGGGCGTCATGTCGCGTTTGGAGAGCCCCTGATGTGCCTAAACAGTGGAAACTCCCCACAAGTGACCCCATTTTGGAAAATAGACCCCCCCAAGGAACTTATCTAGATGTGTGGTGAGCATTTTGAACCCCGAAGTGCTTCACAGAAGTTTATAACGCACAGCGGTAAAAATAAAAAATCTTTTTTTTTACAATATTTTATTTTCACAAGGGTAACAAGAGAAATTGGACCCCAAAGGCTGTTGTCCAATTTGTCCTGAGTACGCTGATACCCAATATGTGGGAGAAAACTACTGTATGGGCACACGTCGGGGCTCGGAAGGGAAGTAGTGACGTTTTGGATTGCAGACTTTGATGAAATGGTCTGCGGGCGTCATGTCGCATTTGGAGAGCCCCTGATGTGCCTAAACAGTGGAAACCCCACACAAGTGACCCCATTTTGGAAAATAGACCCCACAAGGAACTTATCTAGATGTGTGGTGAGCGCTATGAAGCCCCAATTCCTTCACAGAAGTTTATAACGTACAGCCGTATAAACAAAAAAAACTTTTTTTTTTGCAAGAATGATATTTTCGCCCCCAATTTTTTATTTTCCCAAGGGTAGCAGAAGAAACTGGACCCCAAGAGTTATTGTGCAATTTGTCCTGAGTACGATGATACCCCACATGTGGGGGTAAACTACTGTTTGGGCTCATGGCAGAGCTCAGAAGTGAAGGAGCACCATTTACTTTTTCAATGCAGAATTCTGCTGGAATTGAGATCAGACGCCATGTCACATTTGGAGAGCCTATGATATGCCTAAACAGTGGATACTGTTATGTTTTGGTAGCTGAGGAGAAACTGCAAAAAATAGCCAAAGTAGCAATACACCAGAGAGGCTGGAAACTATTGGATTGCAGTAACCTAAACTAACCGCCACACTAGAAGTAGCCGTGGAGCGTACCTACGGTGATCCTAGACGCCTCATCACAGCGGGAGAGATAACTACACCTAAAGGCAGAAAGATGAAAGCTATCTGCCCCGGAGCAGAATCCCCAAAGAAATAGGAAGCCCCCGAACATGTAATATCGGTTGGACAAGAAGAAAACACGGACACAGACAGAAAATAGAATGAGCAAACCCTGGGGCCCAATCTGTCTAGATTGAAAAGTATAGGAAAGAATTCTGACTGCAACCAAAAAAAACCCTGACAAAAATGCCAACACTTTTGATTAACAAAAAAACCTGAGATCACACGATCTCTACCACCTAAATCAGATCTCTGGTGTAACACACAGCAACACAGCAAATAAAAAGTGACAAAGGAACAAAGCAAAAGTGCAAACAGCAGTGAAAATCCAACAGAGGAAAAAAAAGCAAAACACTTATCTGAATTAGAGCAGAAAAGCAAGCTGTGCTCTAAGCAAGACCAGGAGGAACAATTGATTACCGGCAAGGCTGATGGGAACTCAGGTCACTTATATCATACCATTCAGAGCCAGCTGAAGGCCAATCAGTAATTAGTTCATTACCCTCAGCAACCACCAGAGGGAGCCCCAGCTCAGAAGTCGCCTCCAGAGTATTCACAACAGTACCCCCCCCTTGAGGAGGGTCACCGAACCCTCACCTGCGCAACCAGGCCGATCAGGATGAGCTCGATGAGTGCACGGATAAGTCTCCCAGCATGGATGTCCGACGCAAACACCCAAGAATTGTCCTCCTGACTATAACCTCTCCACTTAACCAAATACTGGAGTTTCCATCTAGCAAAACGAGAATCCAATATTTTCTCAACCACATACTCCAAATTGCCCTCAACCAAAACAGGATCGGGAGGCGCAGCCATAGGAAATACTGGCTCGACAAACCTCTTCAATAAGGACTTATGGAACACTTATAGATCTTAAATGTCCCTGGAAGAAGCAAACGGAAGGAAACCGGATTAATAATTTCCATGATCTTATAAGGTCCAATGAACCTTGGCTTAAATTTTGGAGATGCAACCTTCATAGGGATATTTCTTGAGGACAACCAAACCAAGTCCCCACTTTGAAACGAGGACCATCAGTCCTATGCCGGTTGGCAAACGCTGGGCCTTCTCTTGAGAGAGACTACCTCTCCACTACCTGGTCCCAAATCTGCTGCATACACTGCACAATAGAATCAACCCCTTGACAGACTGAAGCCTCCGCCTGTCCTGAAGAAAATCGAGGGTGAAACCCAGAATTGCAGAAAAATGGAGACATCAAGGTGGCAGAGCTAGCCCTATTATTAAGAGCAAAGGCAAAAAAGAGACCCAGTCATCTTGATCAGCAGACACAAAACATCTCAAATAAGTCTCCAAGGTCTGGTTTGTTCTCTCGGTTTGTCCATTGGTCTGAGGGTGAAATGCAGAGGAGAAAGATAACTGAACACCAAGTTTAGAACAAAATGTCCTCCAAAATCTGGAAACAAACTGGACTCCTCTGTCAGACACAATATTCTCTGGAATGCCATGTAACCGAACCATGTCCTGAAAGAACAACGGCACCAATTTGGAGGAGGTAATGGCACAAGATGTATCATCTTGGAAAACCTATCACAGATTACCTAGATACTCAGTCATTCTCTGAGAGACAGGAAGGTCGGAAATAAAATCCATAGAAATATGAGTCCATGGCCTCTTGGGCACAGGTAATGGCATTAACAAACCACTAGAACGAGAGCAAGGCTTGGAATGAGAGCAAGTCCCACAGGACTGCACAAAGTCCCTGACGTCACGAGACAAGTAGGCCACTAAAAGGACCGACTCACCAAGTCCCGGTGACCAGCCCCAAACGCAGAACAATGAATCTCAGACATCACACTCTTTTTCCACTGGTCTGGGACAAACAATTTCCCAACAGGGCAGCGCTCAGGTTTATCCTCCTGACACCCCTCCAGGGCCAGTCTCAAATTGGGCGAGATGGCGGAAAGAACTACACCATCTTTCAAAATAACAGCAGGATCAGATAACTCAGGAGAATCCGCAAAGAAACTCCTCGAGAGGGCATCCGCCTTAACATTCTTAGTGCCCGGAAGAAAAGAAACCACAAAATTAAAACGTGTGAAAAACAAGGCCCACCTGGCCTGTCTAGGATTAAGACACTTGGCTGACTCGAGATAAACCAGGTTCTTATGGTCCGTGAGGACCACCACCTGATGTTTGGCTCCTTCCAGCCAATGTCTCCACTCTACAAAGGCTCACTTCATGGCCAATAACTCCCGATTACCCATGTCATAATTACGTTCAGTTGGAGAAAATTTTCGAGAGAAAAAGGCACAAGGGTTACTCTTAGAGGTCTCTGGATCCCTTTGGGACAAAACGGCACCTGCCCCAATCTCAGAGGCATCAACCTCCACCTGAAGCGGCAGAGAAACATCAGGCTGCTGTAGAACAGGAGCAGAAATGAATCTCTGCTTAAGTTCCTGAAACGCAAAAACTGCCTCAGGAGGCCAATTCACCAAATCAGAACCCTTTTTGGTCAAATCAGTCAATGGTTTAACAATACCAGAGAAATTACCGATAAAATTACGATAAAAATTGGCAAAACCCAAAAATCTCTGAAGAGCCTTCAATGAAGTAGGTTGAACCCAATCACAGATGGCCTGAACCTTGACCGGGTCCATTTCAATAACGATGGAGACAAAATGAATCCCAGAAATGAGACCTTCTGTACGCCAAAAACACACTTTGATCCCTTCACATACAGTGCATTCTCTCTCAAAATCTGGAACACAGTCCGAACATGTTTCACATGAGAGTCCCAGTCGTTGGAAAAAATCAAGATATCATCCAAATAAACAATCAGAAATTTATCCACAAAATCCCTGAAAATATCATTCATGAAGGATTGGAAGATGGAAGGGGCATTAGTAAGCCCAAAAGGCATCACTAGGTACTCAAAATGCCCCTCTGGGGTGTTAAATGCCATATTCCATTCATCCCCGTGCTTAATGCGAATAAGGTTATACGCCCCCCTGAGGTCAAGCTTGGTAAACCAACTAGCACTTTTCACTCTGGAAAATAGGTCAGAAATCAAAGGTAATGGATATTGATATTTAACAGTCATCTTATTCAGGAGGCGAAAATCAATACACGGCCTCAATGAACCATCCTTTTTGGCCACAAAGAAAAAAACGGCGCCCAAGGATGAAGGGGATGGTCTGATATGACCCTTCTCCAATGACTCCTTGATATAAGATCGCATAGCATCGTGTTCAGGTACAGATAAATTAAAAAGGCGACCTTTAGGAAATATACCACCAGGCACTAACTCAATAGCGCAATCATAGCTCCTGTGAGGAGGTAAAGATGCAGATTTACTTTCACTAAACACATCAGAAAAATAAGTCAAAAAGTCAGGGACATCCTGAGACTGGGGAGAGGCAGAAAAAACAGGAGTGTCAGTATTAACACATTGGCAGCCCCAACTGGTCACAGACACAGATTTCCAATCCGAAACAGGATTATGAGTCTGTAACCAAGGGAAACCCAGTACAATAATGTCATGCAGATTATGCAATATCAGAAATTTGCAACTCTCCTGATGATCTGGTTCAACCCTCATTATCACTTGAGTAGAAAACTGGGGTTTATTCTCCGCCAAAGGGGTAGAATCAATGCCCAGCAAAGGAATAGACTTCCGCAGGGGTATCATAGGAAACCCACAACGTTTGGCAAAGTCAAAATCCATCAGGTTAATAGCTGCTCCTGAATCAACAAAAGCCTGAGCCGAAAATGTGGACAGGGAGCAAATCAGGGTAACAGTCAACAGAAATTTAGTCTGAACACTACCCAAGACAACTGAGCATGCAAAACGTCTTCCCCACTTAGGGCAGACGGAAATAGCATAGGAAGCGTCACCACAGTAGAAACATAACTCATTGCGCTTACGAAACGCATGACACTGAGCCCCAGAAGTCACTCCATCACACTGCATGGGCTCAGGAGCTGGCTCACAAGGCAACACTTTCTCACGCATACCTCTGCGCTCCCGCAAACGTCTGTCAATTTGAATAGCCAAAGACATAGAATCATTGAAACCAGAGGGAACAGGGAATCCACCATAACGTCCTTTACATTTTCTGACAGACCCTTCCGAAAAAGGGCTGCCAAAGCATCATCATTCCATTTGATCAGGACTGCCCATTTTTGAAATTTCTGACAGTACAGCTCAGCGTCTTAACGACCCTGATTTAATGCCAACAAGGTTTTTTCAGCTTGATCAGTGACATTAGGTTCATCGTACAATAACCCCAGAGCCTGAAAAAATACATCAACATCATTCAAAACAGGATCCCCAGGTGTCAGGGAAAAAGCCCAATCCTGTGGGTCGCCGCGCAGCAGAGAGATGACAATTTGAACCTGCTGTGCTGCGTTTCCTGAGGACTTAGGCTTTAAGGCAAAAAACAACTTACAGTTATTTTTGAAATTCAGAAATTTAGACCGATCCCCCAAAAATAAATCTGGCATGGGGATCCTATGTTCCACAACTGGCAACCTAGCAAGATAAGTAGCAATACTCTGAACCTCAGTGGCAAGCTGCTCCACACGGCCAGACAACTGTGCAAACTCCATTGAGAGAAAAAAAAATTCCTCCTCAGCACCCAGAGAAAAAAGGAAAAGAAAAAAAAATTTAAAAAACTTTTTCCTCTTTACTATTTTTCCCTTCTGTGAGTACCATATAATTTTCAGTATGGCCGGTAATACTGTTATGTTTCGGTAGCTGAGGAGAAACTGCAAAATATAGCCAAAGTAGCAATACACCAGAGAGGCTGGAAACTATGGATTGCAGTAACCTAAACTAACTGCCACACTAGAAGTAGCCGTGGAGTGTACCTACGGTGATCTTAGACGCCTCGTCACAGCCGGAGAGATAACTACACCTAAAGGCAGAAAGATGAAAGCTATCTGCCCTGGAGCAGAATCCCCAAAGAAATAGGAAGCCCCTGAACATGTAATGGCGGTTGGATAAGAAGAGAACACGGACACAGACTGCAACCCAAAAAAAAACAGACAAAAATACCAACACTTCTGATTAACAAAAAACCTGATATCACACGATATCTACCACCTAAATCAGATCTCTGGTGTAACACACATCAACACAGCAAATAAAAGTGACAAAGGAACAAAGCAAAAGTGCAAACACAAAATGAGCACAATTGCAGCACCAGACCCAAAAGGGGACCAGGCTGCAGTCCCCTGCAAGCAGCAAACCAGCAGTGAAAATCCAACAGAGGAAAAAAAAAAAGCAAAACACTTATCTGAATGAGAGCAGGAAAGCAAGCTGTGCTCCAAGCAAGACCAGGAGGAACAATTGATTACCGGCAAGGCTGATGGGAACTCAGGTAACTTATATCATACCATTCAGAGCCAGCTGAAGGTCATTCAGTAATTAGTTCATTACCCTCAGCAACCACCGGAGGGAGCCCCAGCTCAGAAGTCGCCTCCAGGGTATTCACAACAGGAAACCCATCAATTCTAACTCCAACACTAACCCCAACACACCCCTAACCCTAGTCCCAACCCTACCCATAACCCTATCCACAAACCTAACCTAACACACCCCTAAACCATGTGTGATTTTTATTTTTTTTAACTTTTTTACTTTGACCCAGGGTGGGACATCACAGTATAGGGTCAGATCGCTGGTGTGACAGTGTGCACAGCACTCTGTCACACCAGCAATGTGACAGGCAGTGCTGCAGGCTTCCTCAGTGCCTGCTTTCAGCAGGCGCTGAAGAAGCCGCCTCCCTGCAGGACACGGCAGCCATCTTGGATCCAGGGTCCTGCAGGGAAGAGGCCTTCAGAACAGCGCAGTCACATCGCGCTGTTCTGAGGGCCTCAGGGGAGCACACAGGGTTCCCCCTCCCTGTGCGATGCTCCCCTGTGCCCCCGGTAACACCGCGATCATGTTTGATCGCGGTGTGCCAGGGGTTCATGTGCCGGAGCGATCCGTGACCACTCCTGGCACATAGTGCCGGGTGTCAGCTGTGATAACAGCTGACACCCGGCCGCGATCGGCCACACTCGATGGTCAGATTGTCACGGGTTTCATGGACGGGATAGTACGTTGGATGGCAGAGAGGGGTTAAGCTTGACAAGCTTAAGTTATAAGAATTGATGTTGTTGGCATTGAAATGGGCACTGTAGGTGTGTTTACTGTCCTCCACTGACTGCCGACTTTTCTTCATTAACTTGCATTGGGTCGGTTCGAGTTTCAGTCAGACCTTCGACTTTTCCCGATAGTGGGCCGATTTCGTTCGACTCGACTTTTGCGAAAGTCGGGTGTTCCGAAACCCGACTTGACCCTCCCGGAGGCAAAGTCGCTCATCTCTAGTCATCGCAAAAACATTAGCAGCAGCAGCTGCAGTGTAAGTGGCATAAGCAATTTCTGTGAGTCACTTCACACTTTTTCTTTAGACCAGCTCTTGCACCAGCACGAATTCTTGTGAACGACTGGAAAAGATCGTGCAGGAATATCTTGAGTTCAATATAAAAGCCATGAGGTGGAATTTGGACCCTTTTACATTTTGATCTTCAAAAATGGAAGAGTGGCCTGAGCTTGCCTGTCATGCCTTGAAGGTTTTGTCATGCCCGACAGCCAACGTTCTCTCAGAACGTGTCTTCAGCGCTGCTAGTGGTGTCCTGACGGATAAGTGTATCCAAGTGTCCTCTGAAAGTGTAGACCACCTAACTTTCATCAAAATGATGAAAATGACATTTGCACCCCTGTCGCTGCCTGGGCAGACTAGGCTATGGTGTCATTTTTAGTGTCATGCATGATCTTGCGTCATTGCAATCTGTGCCACCTTTGTCATGGTTTCTGTGCCTGCTGTTGCTACTGCTTGTCACGTCACCGTTGGACTCAGTGGCTGGTGTTCCTGCCTCTGCCGCTGGGAGGCACCGGACTCCTTCGGCTGGTGGTGCCGGTGATAGGAGATCGGTATCCTCATATGGTTTAGCTCCTTTGACGCTGGCCTCTGTCGCTGAGCATTGCCATGTTTCTCCTGTGAGTGATGTTGATGACAGAGAAGGGGTCCCTGCGCAGGCGTCTGGTGGGCGCAGGCTTTGCTCTTCTGTCAGAGGTGAAGTGGTTGGTGTCAGTCATGCATCACCATCTGGCCTGGTTCTGGGGGCGGTCCAGATGAGGTCATCAGGCTGTGAGCCTGTGAGCGGTAGCCATACCCTTCAAATACCTTGGAGCCTGTCTTGCAGGCCGCCAGATATAGTCTTGGTTTCCCCAGTGTGCTAGTGTTTATTGCTATTTTGACTCTGACTTCTGCCTGGATTTTGACCCTTCTACAGCCTGACGATTTTGTACTTCTGCTGCCCTCCCGGTTTTGACTCTGACTTTTGCCTGGATTTTGACCCTTCTTTAGCCTGCCGATTTTGTACCTTTGCTGCCCTCCCGGTTTTGACCTTTGAACTTCTGACTACGCATTTGGTCTCGCTTTTTATTCCCTTCCTAGCGTCCTTCCTGCTCCGGTCCACTGCTCCTATAGGCAGCTACCCCCTGGGTTTCGCTGTAATTCCAGATCCCTGTATAGGGGTAAAGGGTCTCGGGGTTTCTTGGGGTGCTGTCTTACCTGCAGTTCAGACCCGCAGCAGGCGGACGCTACACTGCTGCTGATGTTACAATTTTTTGAAATGTGGAGACTCCAAGTTGTGTCTCCAATTGGTGAGTTGTGTAACGCTGGTATTGTCTGTACTTTGTTTTCCAGCGTTACTCTGCATGTCTTTTGCATTAACCCTTTTGCTCCTTTCCCCCTAACCAGCTGGGATACTGTTGTCTGTTACCTGTATGGATGCTGCTCAGTTCCCAGCTTGCTGCGTGGCCGTACTTGCGTGAGTGTCTCCGCTGCGTTGCATGACCACCCGCATGTGCGGTCCCTGACCTGCTGCAGAAGCCATCCGTAGGTTCCAAAGTCCTCTGCAATAGTGCATGATTTACTACGTGTGTGGCAGCAGCTTCTGTCAGGCGCCTGGCCTGCTGTGAAGACCATCCGTAGGTTGCAAAGTCCTCTGCAATGGTGCATGATTTACTACGTGTGTGGCAGCAGCCACTGTCAGTTGTTCCTCTGTAATGAGTTGTCTGGCTCTGCATAGGGGGCGCGGCCCACACCTGTCCTGCTTTTATGAGGATTGGGTGTGTACTAGAATTACTGCTCCAGCCTATCGCTGTGAAGCAGTTCATATATAAAGTTCCCCAGCCCTGATGGGCATTGCCAGAGCTTCACATTGAATCCACATTGAATTCCTGAACCTAGCCGTATGTGGTTGTGTGTTCAGTCCTGCTCTGAGTTTGATCAGTTCTGGAGAGCTGATTCCCCTTGTCCTGTCTTGTGTTTCTGCCTGGGGCTGAGTACCCAGATCGCCGTTCCTGGAGGCTGCATATCCAGGCCTGTTCCTGTTGTATCTTGTTTCCTGAATCCCTGATCCTGGACCTAACCCGGTACCTGAATGTCTGAACTGTGTCTTGTGTTTCCGCCTATGCTGGGGGCTGATTACCCAGATCGCCATTCCTGGAGGCTGTATATCCAGGCCTGTTCCTGCTGTGTCTAATTACCTGAACCCCTGATCCTGGATCGCATCCTGTACCTGACTGTCTGAACTGTGTCCTCTGTGTTATGTTCCTGAAATCCTGCTGTGTCCTGAACCCTGTGCCAGTGACTGTGAATCCTTGCTATATAACCTGAGTTCATCTTGGAAGGAGGAGTCCGGTGTGTGCTGAGTTTCCGTTACTCTGTGCTCAGCTTCTGTGCAATTCCCGGCCAGCTCCCGTTGAGCCTGGCGGGGCTTGCACCAGACCAGCTGGGGTTCCTTTTCAGATCGATACTAGATGTCCGGAGTCCGAGGACCGTGTCCTCCCTGATGACCACTGCCTGATATCCGATGTCCGATGACCACTTCCAGATGTCCGGATCCTATCCATCTCTGCCTGATGTCCGGAGCCTGCCGATCGGTGCCAGATGTCCAGAGTCCGATGCCTGTGTTCCAGTCCGTGTTCCTACTCCCTGAGATCCAATCCGTGTTACTGTCTGTGTTCCTGACTCCCTGAGATCCAATCCGTGTTCCTGATGTTCCTGTCCGTGTTCCTGACTCCCTGAGATCCAGTCCGTGTTCCTGATGTTCCTGTTCGTGTTCCTGACTTCCTGGGATCCAATCCGTGTTCCTGATGTCCTGTCCTGTTCCTGTGTCCCTGAGATCCAGTCCGTGCTCCTGATGTTCCGATGTCCTGCCGGTTCCTCCTTGGTCTACCCTGTGATGACGTCTGTCCTGGGTCAGTGTCTGATGTTCTCCTGCTGAGCCTGTGCTACGCCTGAGGCCTGAGAGAGAGGCCGTCCTAGTATGCCTGTGCCAGATGACCCTGGACTTCATCAATCCGTGATGACCCCGCCATCGTCTGACGTTCGTCCTGGGCCGGTGTCTGATGTTCTCCTGCTGAGCCTGTGCTACGCCTGAGGCCTGAGAGTGAGGCCATACTAGTATGCCCGTGCCAGATGATCCTGGACTGCATCTACCCGTGATGACCCCGCCATCGTCTGAAGTCTGTCTGAGGTCGGTGTCTGATGTTCTCCTGCTGAGCCTGTGCTACGCCTAAGGCCTGAGAGAGAGGCCGCCCAAGTATGCCCGTGCCAGATAACCCTGGACTGCATCTACCCGTGATGTCCTCCTGCACTCGTCTGTGATCCTGAGTCGTGTACCCTTCTCTGATGTGCGGAATCGGGAGCCCGGTCTTATGTTCTGTTTATGTACTGTGTTTCTTTAAGTAAACTTTATGTTTCTTCTTACTTGAAGTTGTGGGGTGTTGTCTAGTCCTGCAGGTCGCCACCTTGCCCACATGTTCAGCTGCCACGGATCCTGGTCGCTGCCCTTCCCTAGTCCGGGCAGGCCCGGGTCTCCCTCCGTGGTCCAGTGGGTCCACATTCTCTTACCATCTGGGACTCATGCCTCACGTCGTCGTGGACTGGCGGCGTGGGAGCATTGGCTAGTTAGGCAAGCTATGCCATGTCCCGACGCCCCGCAGCCGTGGGAAGCGTCACAAGTTGCCTGTAGTGGAAGGGATGTAAGAGGGCCATTATACTATTTTTACTCTGTGGAAATTGATGTCACTTTAGTGGAGTGTGACAATAAGTTTTTGAAATGTGGAGAATCCAAGTGGTGTCTCCATCTGGTGTGTTGCCTGTAGTGGAAGAGGTGTCAGAGGGCCATTATACTATTTCTACTCAGTGGAAATTGATGCCACTTTAGATTTGTGTGACAATAATTATTGGAAATATGTAAACTCCAAGTTCGGTCTTCATCTGGTCGCTTGCCTGTAGAGAAAGGTATGTCAGAGGCCTGTTATACTGTTTCTACTCTGTGGAAATTGATGGCATTTTAGTGGCCTGTGACAATAATTTTTGGGAATTTTGAGAATCCAAGTGTGGTCTTCATCTGGTGGGTTGCCTGTAGTGGAAGGTATGTCAGAGGCCTATTATACTGTTTTTACTTTGCGGAAATTGATGCCACTTTATTGGAGAATAATTTTTTTAAAAGTGGAGACTGCAAGTTTTGTCTCCATCTGATGGGTAACCTGTAGTGGAATGGGTGCCAGAGGGCCATTACAGTACTTCTACTCTGTGGAAATTGATGCCACATTAGTAATGTGTGTCAGTGATTATTGGAAATGTGGAGTGTCCAAGTTGGTGCTTCATCTCGTAGGTTGCCTGTAGTGGAAGGTGTGTCAGAGTCCTTTTATACTGTTTCTACTCTGTGGAATTTGATGCCACTTTAGTGGTGTGTGACAATATTTTTTTGAAATTTGGAGAATCCAATCTGAGTCTCAATCTTGTGGGTTGCCTGTAGTGGAAGGTGTGTCAGTGGCCTATTATACTATTTCTACTGTGTGGAAATTGATGCCACTTTAGTGGTGTGTGACAATAATTTTTGGAAATGTGACGACTCCAAGTTGGGTCTTCATCTGGTGGATTGCCTGTAGTGGAAGGTGTGTCAGAGTCCTATTATACTGTTTCAACTGTGTGGAAATTGATGCCACTTTATTGGTGTGTGACAATATTGTTTTGAAATGTGAAGAATACAAGTTGGGTCTCCTTCATGTGTGTTGCCTTTTGAAGTAGGGCTCCTAGACAGGCAGGCCTCTATTTACTTTTACTCAACTACCTGTGTTACTATATTTTTTCTTACATTTTTATAGCAATAGTACTCTATTAAACTGATCTTTGCGCCTTCTGAGTGTGGCTGGGAAAAAAATTGGAGCTGTTGCATGAGGTATCAGAGCTCCCAGCAAAGAAAGCTGGCACAATTCCCTTAAAGGGGTTGTCCACTACTTTAAATTAACCCCCCAATGTATGCCCCCGGAGCCCCTAATGAATTTTGTAAATACCTCACGTTGCCTATACTTCCTGTGAGCCGCGCTATCGCTGGTCGCTCACAGGCAGCACGTGACCCCCGGCTCAACTGACTCTTGCATCCCGCTGACGTCCTGTCAACTGCTGGCAGCAGCCTGGGGTCCCTCTTCCTTCTTCCGCACTGGCCGCCAGGCTGTGGGTAGGGTTATCCCACCGCGTCACACCCGGCATCCACCACACGCCCATTCATTAAGAAAGCGAGCGATGGATGTTGGGTGTGATGCTGGGTTAACCCTGCCCCCAACCCAGCAGCCACCGCGGGGACCCAGCGCTGAGTCACGCCTCACTTGTTGTGACGTCAGCACTTTGTCACGTGCTGCCTGTGATCGGCAAGCAATAGCAGTATAGGCAACGTGAGGTATTTAAAAAATTAATTAGGGGCCTGGGGGGATACATTGGGGGTTAATTTAAAGTAATGGACAACCCCTTTAAACCCACCAGGTCTTCATTGAAACTTCAATTCAAAGCTGTACCTGCTGGCCCAGAGCCTGATACCTCATGCATTGCCCATAGCTGACTGTGCAATAAGCAAATTTCTACTGTGCGTCATTTGATGCCACATTTCATGGTGTCTGCCCCTAATTTTATTTATTTGAGTAGATTTTTGTCACCCCTTAAGGTGTTGTGGATTCGGGTTTGTTCGTCAAACCGTTCGGCGAACATTGGAACGTTTGGCAAACCAAACCAAACCTTGAAAGTTTCGCTCATCTCTAGTCATAATGCCAATTCATATATTCTTACATTTGCCTGCTTAGAATGGATTTCTGTGCCGACAAAGCTGTCACGTACCCGCTTTTCAGCACGTGACTTGGGGTTGCGCCCAGGGCCGGCTCCAGGTTTTTATGAGCCCCGGGCGAAAGAGTCTCAGTGGGCCCCCTTAACACAGACCACGATTCATGATGCACAGATACGGCAGAGAAATATAGGTATAGTACAATGCCAAATACTTCTCTTCTTCCATTACATGACTGATACCTATTGTAAATTGTACAATAGCTCAAAAACCGCCAAATCCTCACAGCGCACAGTACAGACTGGACAGTACAGTCCTCCATACAATATTATGGGCACCACATAGTCTCCCCCTCATCACCTATATAACACCCCATGCAGGATGTCACCCCCATCCCCCATATAATGCTCCATACAGAATACTGGACCCAATATAATGCTCCATACAGAATACTGGACCCCATATAATACTCCATACAAAATATGGAGCTCTCCTCTACACTGTGCTGCATTCTGCACTGACGTCATAGAACAGACTAATAATAAGCAACCCAAAATTGATATAAATCAAATGTAGAATGACCACGGTTGTAGGTTGCAATAAAGGACTATTGTATGCTGATCTATCGTGAAAACAATATACGGAAAATGGTGGAAGAAATCCACAAGACCACGACCACAGATCAATATTTATGCAAAACTTGTAATATTTTATTGAATAGACATGGTACAAACAGGTAAAATGCAAATAGGAACTAGATGGCAAAAATGCAGAAAATCGTACAAAACTGTACAAAGGCGCACTATGACCATCAGAGACTTGCCCACGCTATAACTGCTGTATACTGTTGCGGAGATAAATAGGAAACATTGTGCAGATACCATCAAAATGTATGGACAAAAGCCAAAAAGAGTAGCTACAGGATGGCACAAAGTTACAATGTAATATAGTATAATTTAATCTGGGTACCTGCTGACAATAGGAATCACAGACTATAACACAGGGCTAATATAGGACAACAGTGACATATGTGTGCAACTATCAGCAATACTCCTTGCCCAATTATATAAGAGTAGTACTCAGTGGTATATTAGCTCCAGCATAACAATAGCGAATTAATGCCTCAAATACATGTGTACCTGATCCAGTGATCTAGGGCAAGCGTGTGGGTGCTGATGGTCCGTGCGTCTGCCCCAACGCACGTTTCGGATCTTGTCCTTCGTCAGGGGCGTGAGTCAAAATGGGGAAGTGAAGCTATAAAAACCCACCAGACCGGAAGGTGAGTCATCGCAGGCAGGATGTGACGCATGCGGTTGCCGTTGGCAACAGGGAACGCCAGGCCGCGCCGACGTCACACGGCGGGAAGCGATGGGTGAAGGTCCCATGGCAACCCGACGCTACAGACGCCGGGAGCGGGGCGGCTCCCCTGAACACCGCACGCATGCGTGCTAACCTGCGATCACTACCATGTAAGTGTTGTGTGTCTATATCTAGACACAAAGGAAAAAGGAAAGGATGTATTATTCCAATATGTGTATAATAACTAGATGGTCTCAGGAATGGCACTCATGGTGCTTCTCTTATAACCAATATCTGTCTTCAGAGGTTGCATATATCTGCACACATATAGATTGCTCCCCACCAGCAAGTGCTACTAAATCAATGTTCAGGGCATACAAAAAGCATTGATCAGCAATACTTATTAACCCCTTCCTACAACATACATATAACGAATAAACAGTACAGAATGGGCTTATATCCAAATGTGAGGCACATAATGCCCAAAACATTCCAAAATAACAAAATGACAATATAACAATATTAGACCAGTGCCAAAAATCGCATTTGCTGATTAAGGTCTGTATGAGGTTCAAAAAGAATCAAAATTAAATAAATCATATATACCGTATATACTCATGTATAAGCCGACCCGTGTATAAGCCGACCCCCCTAATTTTGCCACAAAAAACTTGGAAAACTTATTGACTCGCGTATAAGCCAGGTGTATAAGTTGCCGTCCTGCTCTGTGCTCCCCCATCCAGCTCTGTGCGCCTACATTTCCTCTGTGGTCCCCTCTCCTGCTCCATTATCCTGTCCTGCTCATGCTTTCCATCCTCCCCTGTCCTGCTCCGTGCTCCCCCATCCAGCTCTGCACTCCCCCATTCTCCTCTGTGCCCACCGCCGTCCTGCTCCGTGCTCTCCGTCCTCCCCCCCGTCCTGCTCCGTGCTCTCCGTCCTCCCCCGTTCTGCTCCGTGCTCTCCGTCCTCCCCCGTTCTGCTCCTTGCTCTCCGTCCTCCCCCCCGTCCTGCTCCGTGCTCACTGTCCTCCTCCATGCTTCCCCCGTCCTCCGTTCTCCCCCCGTCATACTCACCCTCCCCGTGCCATCGCTGAACGTCCCGGCCGGCAATCCTGCGTTCTCCCCGGCTTCCTGCAGCTCTCCAGCGCTGAGCGGTGACGTAATACCGCTCATTAAGGTCATGAATATGGAGGCCACGCCCATGGGAGTGGCGTCGCGTCCGTATTACATGACCTTAATGAGCGGTATTACGTCACCGCACAGCGCTGGAGAGCTGCAGGAAGCCGGGGAGAACGCAGGATTGCAGGGACGTTCAGCGATGGCACGGGGAGGGTGAGTATGGTGTCCCAGCCACCGGCTCCTGCCGCCGCATCCCCTCCCCCGCTGGTTTCTGCCCTATGACTCGTGTATAAGCCGAGGGGGCATTTTCAGCACAAAAAAGGTGCTGAAAATCTCCGCTTATACACGAGTATATACGGTAGATATAATACTATATCCTCAATGAATTAATATCCATCCATATATACTGTACTAAACTATAATATGCATGTGCAAAGGGGGACGCATCACAAACACTATATAATGTATATGGGACAGTATTACAACATATGAGATACACTTATATGGAAATTGACATCAAGAAAAGCTAATTAAGTAATTTCTAATTTTTATGTAATTTTTATGTTATCGTAGTAGGCTTCTTCCGTCGGGATGACCATCCAACTAACAACACCATCATCGCAAATAAGAATCCATCCGGTCGGGAGAGAAAGGTGAGTAAAACCATAAACAAACCTGAAAGAATACAAACATAATTAAAAACCCATAAAAACAACCAGAATGGCACGAGAACCTACATAGTGCCAAATGGCAGGAGGCAAGCGACTACAAATATGATGCGAAATTGAAATTCTCATTTAGTCCATGCGGATGGACCTGTTGAGGGTCCAAATCCATCTGGACTACAATTGTGCCAGACGTTGTGAGGTTCTACCACCCCGTATCCCAACATTGAGACAGTCTATCCCCTTAACCCGTAATGATCTACTGTCACATTGGTGATGGAGCTTAAAGTGCTTCGGTATAGTCTTGAGCACATCAACATCGTCCTCAGTGGCTGCTGCTTCAATGCCCAGTACGTGCTCCTGATCCTCACTTTGAGTTGGCGTGTAGTAAGGCCTACATAGATCAGGGAGCACGGACATGTGGCATAGTAAATCACATTTCTTGTGGTGCATGTTATGTGCTTACGGATTTTGAAAGTCCTTGTTTTAGTGAAGTCCATAAAACTGTCACTACGGTCCACATTAATGCAAGCTACACATTGCCCACATTTAAAACATCCTAGCTGTCTATTACCTACATCCAAAAAGGTTTTTGGGGGATTACCCATATAGTGGCTCTGGGTTAAATGACCCCGTAGATTTTTTTGACCGTCTGTAGGCAATCATAGGTCTATCGGGGATGATTTTGGTAAGAATAGGATCTGTCTTAAGAATGGGCCATGATTTGATCATTAATTTCCTGATGATATTAGATTGTGAATGAAACGTAGTGATAAATCTGACAGGATCCGGCCTTGATGTATTGTTGTCAGATTTATATAGCAGGGAGTTCCTCTGACTATATTTGACTCTATTAAACGCCCTTTTTATAGTCCTATTACTGTAGCCCCTTTCAGAGAAACGTTTCTTAAGATCCTCTGCTTGTCTCTCATATTCAATATCAGTGGAGCAGATCCGGCGCAACCGCAGGAACTGTCCCACTGGTATTGCCTGTTTCATATGTGAGGGATGGGAGGAGGATGCCTGTAAGAGTACGTTGGTCGCCGTGGATTTCCGAAAGAAACTTGTTTGAATTACGTGATCAGTATCTCTCCTTAAGGTGACATCCAGGAAATCAATTTGATTTGAATCATAATTGAAAGTTAATTTGATATTGCGGTCATTGTTGTTGAGTTGTTGAAAAAATGTTTCTAAAGCACTCTTGGAGTCCTGCAAGATCAGCAGGATGTCATCTATGTACCGCATCCAAAAAGGGACGCGGTCCATAGAATCCCGCCGATCTGACAGGAAGAGGTACCTCTCCCACAGACCCAGGAACAGGTTGGCATAGGAGGGCGTGAACGCCGCCCCCATAGCTGTTCCCTGGGTCTGCAGAAAGAAGGACCCCTTAAAAACAAAAAAATTTGTGGGTCAATGTGAACTAAAGTATTTCCATAAGGAAAGTCCTCATATCCACAGAGATGCTGGAGGACTGCAGAAAGAAGTTAATGGCACGTAGTCCATCACCATTCTTAATACTGGTGTACAGCGCCTTCACATCTGCTGTCACCAGTAATGACCCCATTTTGCGGAGCTATGACCCCCTAAATTTGGGAGTTGTGCCCACTTTGGGGGGTCATAGCTCAGCCCCCTTAGGTCAGATCACCCTCAAACTTGCTGTACCGCATAGTTATGACCCCCACAACAATACTGGGGTGTCAGTTTGATTTCATTTTTGACAAAATCGATAACCCCCGGCCCTTACTGTATGTCATTTTTGGCAATTTTTTAAGAATTCAAACTGACACCCCAGCATTGTTGTGGGGGTCATAACTAAGAGGCACAGCAAGTTTTAGGGTGATCTGACAAAAGGGGGCGGAGCTATGACACTTAAATTTTGGAGGGGTGCCCACTTTGGGGGGTCATAGCTCCACCCCCTTTATTCAGATCACCAAAAAACTTGCTATGCCCCTTAGTTATGACCCCCACAACAATGCTGGGGTGTCAGTTTGACTTCCCCCAAAAATTTCATTTTTGACAAAATCGATAACCGCCGGCCCTTACTGTATGTTATTTTTGGCAATTTTTTAAGAATTCGAACTGACACCCCAGCTTTGTTGTGGGGGTCATAACTGCTGCTATATCATTTGCTGCATTATTTTGTGCACTAGACTAGAGCTGCATCACTTTGTGCACTAGATTAAGGACAACTGTTATACCATCTGCTATGCTAAGATCTACTTGATATATTAATCTTTATGAGTATACCTATTCACATCTGATCTGTATTAGTCTATAGCAATTTGTTTGTATTGCTTTACCATCTCATATTGTCCATGCTTAACTGTTTTTTTTTTTTTGTAGCAAATTGAGGACTAATTGTTCCTCTCTGGTCCTGTCTTCATTTTGGCCTTTGTGGGTGACTATGTTCTAAGTATACTACCATGTTTGGCTGAGGTTTCCATATATATTTCATCTAAGTGTATTGTATTATACAGATAGGGTTTATAGGGGTTTATTGTTCCTGTTATGGGGCTTTGTGCCTTGTTTTAATTGTTTTTAATGACTACAGTGTGGTTTTGCAGTTTTTTCATAAAAATATTTTCTAATTGTTATGATTTATTTTTGGCATCCCTGGTGTCCTGGTATGTACTCTTTCTTGTCTTTTCGGGGGTCATAACTGAGGCGCAGCAAGTTTTAGGGTGATCTGACCAAAGAGGGCGGAGCTATGACCCCCTAAATGTGGGAGTGGTGCCCAATTTGGGGAGTCATAGCTCAGCCCTCTTAGGTCAGATCACCCTCAAACTTGCTGTACCGCTTAGTTATGACCCCCTCAACAATGCTGGGGTGTCAGTTTGAATGTCTCAAAAAATTTCATTTTTGACAAAATCGATAACCCCCCGACCCTTAATTGTATGTCATTTTTGGCAATTTTTTCAGAATGCGAACTGACACCCCAGCATTGTTGTGGGGGTCATAACTAAGAGGCACAGCGAGTTTTAGGGTGATCTGACCAAAGGGGGCGGAGCTATGTCTCCCTAAATGTGGGAGTTGTGCCCAATTTGGGGGGTGATAGCTCAGCCCCCTTAGGTCAGATCACCCTCAAGCTTGCTGTACTGCTTAGTTATGACCCCCACAACAATGCTGGGTGTCAGTTTGAATTTCTCAAAAAATTTAATCTTTGACAAAATCGATAAACCCCGACCCTAACTGTATGTCATTTTGGCAATTTTTTAAGAATTCGAACTGACACCCCAGCATTGTTGTGGGGGTCATAACTAAGAGGCACAGCAAGTTTTAGGGTGATGTGAACAAAGGGGGCGGAGCTGTGACCCTTTAAATGTGGGAGTGGTGCCTATTTTGGGGGGTCATAGCTCAGCCCACTTAGGTCAGATCACCCTCAAACTTGCTGTACCTCTTAGTTATGACCCCACAACAATGCTGGGGTGTCAGTTTGAATTTCTCAAAAAATTTCATTTTTGACAAAATCGATAACCCCCGGCCCTTACTGTATGTCATTTTTGGCAATTTTTTAAGAATTCGAACTGACACCCCAGCACTGTTGTGGGGGTCATAACTAAGAGGCACAGCAAGTTTTAGGGTGATCTGACCAAAGGGGAAGGAGCTGTGACCCCCTAAATGTGGGAATGGTGCCAACTTTGGCGGGTCATAGCTCAGACCCCTTAGGTCAGATCACCCTCAAACTTGCTGTACCGTTTAGTTATGACCCCCTCAACAATGCTGGGGTGTCAGTTTGAATTTCTCAAAAAATTTCATTTTTGACAAAATCGATAACCCCCCGGCCCTTACTGTATGTCATTTTTGGCAATTTTTTCAGAATGCGAACTGACACCCCAGCATTGTTGTGGGGTTCATAACTAAGAGGCACAGCAAGTTTTAAGGTGATCTGACCAAAGGGGGCGGAGCTATGTCTCTAAATGTGGGAGTTGTGCCCAATTTGGGGGGTCATAGCTCAGCCCCCTTAGGTCAGATCACCCTCAAGCTTGCTGTACCACTTAGTTATGACCCCCACAACAATGCTGGGTGTCAGTTTGAATTTCTCAAAAAATTTCATTTTTGACAAAATGATAACCCCCGGCCCTTACTGTATGACATTTTTGGCAATTTTTTCTGAATTCGAACTGACACCCCAGCATTGTTGTGGGGGTCATAACTAAGAGGCACAGCAAGTTTTAAGGTGATCTGACCAAAAAGGGCTTAGCTATGACCCCCTAAATGTGGGAGTGGTGCCCATTTTGGGGGGGCATTGCTCAGCCCCCTTTGTCAGCTCACCCTCAAACTTGCTGTACCGATTAGTTATGACCCCCACAACAATGCTGGGGTGTCAGTTTGAATTTCTAATAAAATTTCATTTTTGACTAAATCGATAACCCCGGCCGTTACTGTTTGTCATTTTTGGCAATTTTTTAGAATTCGAACTGACACCCCAGCATTGTTATGGGGTCATAACTAAGAGGCACAGCAAGTTTTAGGGTGATCTGACCAAAGGGGGGGAGCTACGACCCCCTAAATGTGGGAGTGGTGCCCATTTAGGGGGGTCATAGCTCAGCCCCCTTATTTCAGATCACCCTCAAACTTGCTGTACTGCTTAGTTATTTACCCCCACAACAATGCTGGGGTGTCATTTGAATTTCTTCAAAAAATTTCATCTTTGACAAAATCGATAAACCCCGACCCTTACTGAATATCATTTTTGGCAATTTTTTAAGAATTCGAACTGACACCCCAGCATTGTTGTGGGGGTCATAACTAAGAGGCACAGCAAGTTTTAGGTGATCTGACCAAAGGGGCGGAGCTATGACCCCCTAAATGGGGAAAAGTGCCCACTTTGGGGGGTCATGCTCCGACCCCTTGTCAGATCACCCTTAAAATTGCTGTGCCCCTTTGTTATAGCCCCCACAACAATGCTGGGTGTCAGTTTGAATTCCCAAAAAATTTCATTTTTGACAATATCGATAACCCCCGGCCCTTACTGTATGTCATTTTTGGCAATTTTTTAAGAATTCAAACTGACACCCCAGCATTGTTGTGGGGGTCATAACTTAGAGGCACAGCAAGTTTTAGGGTGATCTGACCAAAGGGGGTGGAGCTATGACCCCCTAAATGTGGGAGTGGTGCCCACTTTGGGGGGTCATAGCTCAGCCCCCTTAGGTCAGATCACCCTCAAACTTGCTGTACCGATTAGTTATGACCCCCACAACAATGCTGGGGTGTCAGTTTGAATTCCCCCAAAAATTTCATTTTTGACAAAATCGATAACCCCCGGCCCTTACTGTATGTCATTTTTGGCAATTTTTTAAGAATTCGAACTGACACCCCAGCATTGTTGTGGGGGTCATAACTAAGAGGAACAGCAAGTTTTAGGGTGATCTGACCAAAGGGGGCAAAGCTATGACCCCCTAAATGTGGGAGTGGTGCCCAATTTGGGGAGTCATAGCTCAGCCCTCTTAGGTCAGATCACCCTCAAACTTGCTGTACCGCTTAGTTATGACCCCCTCAACAATGCTGGGGTGTCAGTTTAAATTTCTCAAAAAATTTCAATTTTGACAAAATCGATAACCCCCCGACCCTTAATGTATGTCATTTTTGGCAATTTTTTCAGAATGCGAACTGACACCCCAGCATTGTTGTGGGGGTCATAACTAAGAGGCACAGCGAGTTTTAGGGTGATCTGACCAAAGGGGGCGGAGCTATGTCTCCCTAAATGTGGGAGTTGTGCCCAATTTTGGGGGTCATAGCTCAGCCCCCTTAGGTCAGATCACCCTCAAGCTTGCTGTACCGATTAGTTATGACCCCCACGACAATGCTGGGGTGTCAGTTTGAAGTTTTCAAAAAATTTCATTTTTGATAAAATCTATAACCCCGGCCCTTCCTGTATGTAATTTTTGGCAATTATTTCCGAATTTGAACTGACACCCCAGCATTGTTGTGGGAGTTATAACTAAGAGGCACAGCAAGTTTTAGGGTGATCTGACCAAAGGGGGCGGAGCTATGACAATCTAAATGTGGGAATGGTGCCTTCTTTGGGGGGTCATAGCTCAGCCCCCTTAGGTTAGATCACCCTCAAACTTGCTGTACCGATTAGTTAAGACCCCCACAACAATGCTGGTGTGTCAGTTTGAATTTCCCAAAAAATTTCATTTTTGACAAAATCGATAACCCCCCGGCCCTTACTGTATGTCATTTTTGGCAATTTTTTAAGAATTCGAACTGACACCCCAGCATTGTTGTGGGGGTCATAACTAAGAGGCACAGCGAGTTTTAGGGTGATCTGACCAAAGGGGGCGGAGCTATGTCTCCCTAAATGTGGGAGTTGTGCCCAATTTGGGGGGTCATAGCTCAGCCCCCTTAGGTCAGATCACCCTCAAGCTTGCTGTACCACTTAGTTATGACCCCACAACAATGCTGGGTGTCAGTTTGAATTTCTCAAAAAATTTCATTTTTGACAAAATGGATATCCCCCGGCTCTTACTGTATGACATTTTTGGCAATTTTTTCTGAATTCGAACTGACACCCCAGCATTGTTGTGGGGGTCATAACTAAGAGGCACAGCAAGTTTTAAGGTGATCTGACCAAAAGGGCTTAGCTATGACCCCCTAAATGTGGGAGTGGTGCCCATTTTGGGGGGGCATTGCTCAGCCCCCTTTGTCAGCTCACCCTCAAACTTGCTGTACCGATTAGTTATGACCCCCACAACAATGCTGGGGTGTCAGTTTGAATTTCTCAAAAAATTTCATTTTTGACAAAATGGATAACCCCCGGCCCTTACTGTATGTCATTTTTGGCAATTTTTTCAGAATTTGAACTGACACCCCAGCATTGTTGGGGGGTCATAACTAAGAGGCACAGCAAGTTTTAGGGTGATCTGACCAAAGGGGAAGGAGCTGTGACCCCCTAAATGTGGGAATGGTGCCAACTTTGGCGGGTCATAGCTCAGACCCCTTAGGTCAGATCACCCTCAAACTTGCTGTACCGTTTAGTTATGACCCCCTCAACAATGCTGGGGTGTCAGTTGGAATTTCTCAAAAAATTTCATTTTTGACAAAATGGATAACCCCCGGCCCTTACTGTATGACATTTTTGGCAATTTTTTCTGAATTCGAACTGACACCCCAGCATTGTTGTGGCAGTCATATCTAAGAGGCACAGCAAGTTTTAGGGTGATCTGACCAAAGGGGGTGGAGCTATGACCCCCTAAATGTGGGAGTGGTGCCCACTTTGGGGGGTCACAGCTCAGCCCCCTTAGGTCAGATCACCCTCAAACTTGCTGTACCGCTTAGTTATGACCCCCACAACAATGCTGGGGTGTCAGTTTGAATTTCCCAAAAAATTTTCATTTTTGACAAAATCGATAACCCTTACTGTATGTAATTTTTGGCAATTTTTTAAGAATTCCAACTGACACCCCAGCATTGTTGTGGGGGTCATAACTAAGAGGCACAGCGAGTTTTAGGGTGATCTGACCAAAGAGGGTGGAGCTATGACCCCCTAAATGTGGGAGTTGTGCCCACTTTGGGGGTCGTAGCTCAGCCCCCTTATGTCAGATCACCCTCAAACTTGCTGTACCGCTTTGTAATGACCCCCACAACAATGCTGGGATGTCAGTTTGAATTTCTCAAAAAATTTCATTTTTGACAAAAAGGATAACCCCCAGCCCTTACTGTATGTTATTTTTGGCAATTTTTTATGAATTCGAACTGACACCGCAGCATTGTTGTGGGGGTTATAACTAAGAGGCACAGCGAGTTTTAGGGTGATCTGACCAAAGGGGGTGGAGCTATGACCCCCTAAATGTGGGAGTGGTGCCCACTTTGGGGGGTCACAGCTCAGCCCCCTTAGGTCAGATCACCCTCAAACTTGCTGTACCGCTTAGTTATGACCCCCACAACAATGCTGGGGTGTCAGTTTGAATTTCCCAAAAAATTTCATTTTTGACAAAATCGATAACCCTTACTGTATGTAATTTTTGGCAATTTTTTAAGAATTCCAACTGACACCCCAGCATTGTTGTGGGGGTCATAACTAAGAGGCACAGCGAGTTTTAGGGTGATCTGACCAAAGAGGGTGGAGCTATGACCCCTAAATGTGGGAGTTGTGCCCACTTTGGGGGGTCGTAGCTCAGCCCCCTTATGTCAGATCACCCTCAAACTTGCTGTACCGCTTTGTAATGACCCCCACAACAATGCTGGGATGTCAGTTTGAATTTCTCAAAAAATTTCATTTTTGACAAAAAGGATAACCCCCAGCCCTTACTGTATGTTATTTTTGGCAATTTTTTATGAATTCGAACTGACACCGCAGCATTGTTGTGGGGGTTATAACTAAGAGGCACAGCGAGTTTTAGGGTGATCTGACCAAAGGGGGCTTAGCTATGACCCCCTAAATGTGGGAGTGGTGCCCAATTTGGGGGGTCAAAGCTCAGCCCCCTTAGGTCAGATCACCCTCAAACTTGCTGTACTGCTTAGTTATTACCCCCACAACAATGCTGGTGTGTCAGTTTGAATTTCTCAAAAAAATTCATTTTTGACAAATTCGATAACCCCCCGGCCCTTACTGTATGTCATTTTTGGCAATTTTTTCAGAATTCAAACTGACACGCCAGCATTGTTGTGGGGGTCATAACTAAGAGGCACAGCAAGTTTTAGGGTGATCTGACCAAAAGGGGCTTAGCTATGACCCCCTAAATGTGGGAGTGGTGCCTACTTTGGGGGGTCATAGCTCAGCCCCCTTAGGTCAGATCACCCTCAAACTTGCTGTACCGATTAGATATGACCCCCACAACAATGCTGGGGTGTCAGTTTGAATTTTTCAAAAAATTCATTTTTGACCAAATCGATAACCCCCGGCCCTGTTGTGAATGTGCTAGAAGTGAATTCTGAGCAGAAGCTCCCTCTGGTGGTTACAAACAGTACTGAACTATCCAATGAAGATTGTGAAGATTGGCGATCAGGTGTTACTGACTGGTCTTATATAAGGGAGTATCCCTCCCATCAGGGTTGCCGGTGATCAATTTTTCTGGTCTCATCTTTGATTCCTGTTCACTTTGTAGCTTGCTGTTTCGTGCCTGCATCTTCTGCTAACAGATAAGACATTTTCTTCTTTTAGTTTTTTGTGCTTGCTTTTTGCATTTTGTCCTGCACTTCTGTGGGGGTCTGCCGGGTCCCCTCCGGGGGCTTGTGCTCCTCTCAGTTTAGTTCAGCCACTGTTGTTTGTTCATTTGCCTTTTCCAGCTTTTTCAGTGGCTGCTGTTTAGTTTTTGTTACACCAGAGAACTAATTTAGGTGGTAGAGGTCGTGTGATCTCAGGTGTTTTTGTAATTAGTAGAGTTGGTACTTTTCAGGGTTTTTTGGGATTGCTGTAAGTGTCCTTCCTATCCTTTTCTATTTAGGAAGTTTGGGCCCCAACGTTTGCTCATACTATTTTCTGTCTGTGTCTGTATTTCCTCTTGTCTAACCGCCATTACATGTTTGGGGGCTTTCTATGTTCTTTGGGGATCTGCTCCGGGCAGATAGTTTTCCTCTTTCTGTCTTTAGGTGTAGTTAGCTTCTCAGGCTGTGACGAGGCGTCTAGGACCAACGTAGGTACGCTCCATGGCTGCCTTTAGTTGTGGTGGTTAGTCAGGGTACTGCAATCCCATAGATTCCAACCTCTCTGGTGTATTTCCTCTTGTCTAACCGCCATTACATGTTTGGGGGCTTTCCATGTTCTTTGGGGATCTACTCCGGGGCAGATAGTTTTCCTCTTTCTATCTTTAGGTGTAGTTAGCTTCTCAGGCTGTGACGAGGGGTCTAGGACCAACGTAGGTAAGCTCCACGGCTGCCTTTAGTTGTGGTGGTTAGTCAGGGTACTGCAATCCCATAGATTCCAACCTCTCTGGTGTATTTCCTTTTTTGCTTGCTCTCCTCAGCTACCAAATCATAACACGGCCCTTAACCCCTCTCTGACATCTGACGTACTATCCCGTCCATAGAACCCGTGACAATCTGACCATGGACGGGATAGTACGTCATAGCGATTAGCTGCGCTCCCGGGGGGAGCGCAGCTAATCGCCGCCGGGTTTCAGCTGATTATCACAGCTGACACCCGGGACTGTGTGCCAGGAGCGGTCACGAACCGCTCCCGGCACATTAACCCCTTGCACATCGCGATCAAACATGATCGCGGTGTACTGGGGGCACAGGGGAGCATCGCGCAGGGAGGGGGCTCTAAGCGCCCCCCTCAGACCCTCAGAACAGCGCGATGTGATAGCGCTGTTCTGAGGGCTTCCTCCCTCCCAGGATCCGGATCAAGATGGCGCCGGGGTCCTGGAGGGAGGCGGCTTCCTCAGTGCCTGCCGAGAGCAGGCATTGAGAAGCCTGCAGCGCTGCCTGTGAGATCGCTGGTCTCACAGAGTGCTGTGCACACTGTGAGACCAGCGATCTGACATTTTACAGTGATGTCCCACCCTGGGACAATGTAAAAAAGTAAAAAAAAAAAAAATAAACGTGTAAAAAAAAATTCCAAAATAAATTAAAAAAAAAAAAAAAATATTCCCCAATAAATTCATTTCTTCCTGTAAATAAAAAAAATAAAACAATAAAAGTACACATATTTGGTATCGCCGCGTCCATAACGACCCCCCCTATAAAACTGTCCCACTAGTTAACTCCTTTAGTGAACCCCTTAAAAAAAAAAAAATAAAAACAAAGCAAAAAATCAGTGCTTTATCATCATACCGCTGAACAAAAAGTGGAATAACACGCGATCAAAAAGACCGATATAAATAATCATGGTACCACTGAAAACGTCATCTTGTCCCGCAAAAAACGAGCTGTCACACAGCATCATCAGCAAAAAAATAAAAAAGTTATAGCTCGCAGAATAAAGCGATGCAAAAATAATTATATTATATTTTTATATAAAATTGTTTTTATTCTATAAAAGCGCCAAAACATAAAAAAATGATATAAATGAGGTATCGCTGTAATCATACTGACCCGAAGAATAAAACTGCTTTATCAATTTTACCACACGCGGAATGATATAAACGCCTCCCCCAAAAGAAATTCATGAATTGCTGATTTTTGTTCATTCTAACCTCCCAAAAATCGAAATAAAAAGCGATCAAAAAATGTCACGTGCTCAAAAATAGTACCAATAAAAACTTCACCTCGTCCCGCAAAAAATAAGACCTCACATGACTCTGTGGGCCAAAATATGCAAAAATTATAGCTCTCAAAATGTGGCGATGCAAAAAACTACTTTTTGCAATAAAAAGCGTATTTTAGCGTGACAGCTGCCAATCACAAAAACCCGCTATAAATAGTAAATCAAACCCCCCTTTATCACCCCCTTAGTTAGGGAAAAATAATAAAATTAAAAAAATGTATTTATTTCCATTTTCCCATTAGGGTTATGGTGAAGGTTAGGGTTGCGGCTAAAGTTAGAGTTAGGGTTGGCGCTAAAGTTAGTATTAGGCCGGAGTCACACTACCGTATAATACGGACGAGTGCTAGGCGATAAAAAATCGCCTAGCACTCGTCCCAATGTTATTCTATGGGGCAGCTCCCATCAGCCGATTTTTTCTCGCGCGTTTTATACGCGCGAGTGAAATCGCAGCATGCTGCGATTGTACGCGTATCTCGGCTCAGAATCGCCAATGCAAGTCTATGGGTGCGATAAAAAAACGGACATCACACGGACCATCAGTGTGACTTGCGTGAAATACGCACATATTTTCCTCATTACAGCCCATTGAGCCATTAAATTCAAAGGGGAAAAGCAGTGAGAAATGAAAAGCCATACGGACGCCACACGGATCCTGACATGCGAGGAAATTGCATCCTCGCATGTAAAACGGATAACATACGGATCAACATACGGAGAACAGTTGTGCGATTATCGCATAACAAAATCGGACCGTTTTTTTAATCGTTCTGTGTGACTCCAGCCTTAGGGTTATGGTTGGGATTAGGGATAGGGGTGTGTTAGGGTTAGGTTTGTGGTTAGAGTTGGGACTAGGGTTAGGGGTGTGTTGGGGTTAGGGTTGGAGTTAGAATTGGGAGTTTTCCGCTGTTTAGGCACATCAGGGGCTCTCCAAATGTGACATGACGTCTGATCTCAATTCCAGCCAATTCTGCGTTGAAAAAGTCAAACGGTGCTCCTTCACTTCTGAGCTCTGCCATGCGCCCAAACAGTAGTTTACTCCCACATGGGGTATCAGCGTACTCTGGACCCTAAGAGTTATTGTGCAATTTGTCCTATTTCTTCTGTTACCCTTGGGAAAATAAAAAACTGGGGCAAAAGTATCATTTTTTAAAGAAAAATATGATTTTTTTTGTTTTTACGGCTGTACGTTATAAACTTCTGTGAAGCACTTGGGGCTTCATAGCGCTCACCACACATCTAGATAAGTTCCTTATGGGGTCTATTTTCCAAAATGGGGTCACTTGTGGGGGGTTTCCACTGTTTAGGCGCATCAGGGGCTCTCCAAATGCGACATGACGCCCCCAGACCATTCCATCAAAGTCTACAATCCATAACGTCACTACTTCCCTTCCGAGCCCCAACGTGTACCCATACAGTAGTTTTCTCCCACATATTGGGTATCCGCGTACTCAGGACAAATTGGACAACAACTTTTGGGGTCCAATTTCTCCTGTTACCCTTGTGAAAATAAAATATTGGGGACGAAAAAATCATTTTTGTAAAAAAAAAAAAATGTTGTTTTACGGCTGTACGTTATAAACTTCTGTGAAGCACTTGGGGGTTCAAGGTGCTCACCACACATCTACATAAGTTCCTTGAGGGGTCTAGTTTCCAAAATGGTGTCATTTGTGGGGGGTTTCCACTGTTTAGGCAGATCAGGAGCTCTCCAAACACGACATGGCATCCAGCCAATTCTGCGTTGAAAAAGTCAAACGGCACTCCTTCCCTTCCAAACTCTGCCATGCACCCAAACAGTGGTTTACCCCCACATATGGGGTATCAGCGTACTCAGGACAAATTGCACATTAACTTTTGGAGTCTTGTTACCCTTGGGAAAATAAAAATTGGGGTGAAAAGATCATTTTTGTGGAAAAAATATGATTTTTTAATTTTACGGCTCTACGTTATAAACTTTTGTGAAGCACTTGGGGGTTCAAATTGCTCACCAAAGATCTAGATAAGTTCCTTAGGGATCTAGTTTCCCAAATGGGGTCACTTGTGGGGGGTTTCCACTGTTTAGGCACATCAGGGGCTCTCCAAATGCAACATGGCGTCCAATCTCAATTCCAGCCAATTTTGGTTGGAAAAAGTCAAATGGTGCTCCTTCCATTCCGAGCTCTGCCGTGCGCCCAAACAGTGGTTCCCCCCACATATCGGGTATCAGCGTACTCAGGACAAATTGGACAACAACTTTTGTGGTCCAATTTCTCCTGTTACCCTTGGGAAACTAAAAAAATTAGTGACTAAAAATAATTTTTGTGGGAAAAAAATAGGATTTTTTTATTTTCATGCCCGGGCATTATAAACTTGTGTGAAGCACTTGGGGGTTCAAAGTGCTCACCAAAGCTCTAGATAAGTTCCTTAGGGGGTCTAGTTTCCAAAATGTGGTCACTTGTGGGGGGTTTCTACTGTTTAGGCTCATCTGGGGCACTGCAAACGGAACATGACCCCCATCAACGTCTGCATTCCAAAACGTTACTACTTCCTTTCCAAGCCCTGCCGTGCGCCCAAACAGTTTCCCCCTCCCCACATATTGGGTATCAGCGTACTCAGGACAAATTGGCCAACAACTTTTGGGGTCCAATTTCCTTGGGAAAAATCAAAAATTTGGGACTAAAAAATCATTTTTGTGGAAAATTTTTTCTTTTTTTTTCACACCCAGGCATTATAAACTTTTGTGAAACACTTGGGGGTTCAAAGTGCTCACAACAGATCTAGATAAGTTCCTTAGGGGGTCTAGTTTCCAAATTGTGTCACTTGTGGGGGGTTTCCACTGTTTTAGGCGCATCAGGGGCTCTCCAAACGCGACATGGCATCCAATCTCAATTCCAGCCAATTTTAGTTTGAAAAAGTCAAACGGCGCTCCTTCCCTTACGAGCTCTGCCGTGTGCCCAAACAGTGGTTTTCCTCCACTTATGGGGTATTGGCGTACTCAGGAGAAATTGCACAACAACTTTATCGGTCCATTTTCTCCTTTTACCCTTGTGAAAATAAAAAAAAAGTTTGGAAAAGATCATTTTTGTGACTAAAAAGTTAAATATTAATTTTTTCCTTCCACGTTGCTTCAGCTCCTGTGAAGCACCTGAAGGGTTAATAAACTTCTTGAATGTGGTTTTGAGTACCTTGAGGGGTGCAGTTTTTAGAATAGTGTCACTTTTGGGTATTTTCTGCTATATAGACCCCTCAAAGTGACTTCAAATATGAGGTGGTCCCTAAAAAAAATGGCTTTGTAAATTTTGTTGTAAAAATGAGAAATCGCTGGTCAACTTTTAACCCTTATAATTTCCTAAGAAAAAAAAATTTGATTCCAAAATTGTGCTGATGTAAAGTAGACATGTGGGAAATGTTATTTCTTAACTGTTTTGTGAGATATATTTCTCTGTTTTAAGGGAATAAAAATTCAAAGTTTGAAAATTGCAAAATTTTCGCCATATTTGCGTTTTTTTTCAAAAATAAACGCAAGTTATATCGAAGAAATGTTACCAATAACGTGAAGTACAATATGTCACGAGAAAATAATCTCAGAATCGCGCAGATCCGTTGAAGCGTTCCAGAGTTATAATTATAACCTCATAAAGAGACAGTGGTCAGAATTGTAAAAATTGTCCCGGTCATTAACATGCAAACCACCCTTGGGGGTGAAGGGGTTAACGTGCAAACCACCCTTGGGAGTGAAGGGGTTAAGGGCCGGTGTTATCGATTTTGTCAAAAATGAAATTTTTGGGGGAATTCAAACTGACACGCTAACATTGTTGTGGGGGTCCTAACTAAATGGCACAGCAACTTTTAGGGTGATCTGACCAAAGGGGGCGGAGCTATGACCCTCCAAAGTGGGCACCCCTTCTCATTTTAGGGGGTCATAGCTCTGCCCCCTTTGGTCAAATCACCCTAAAATTTGCTGTGCCCCTTAGTTAGGACCCCCACAACAATGCTGGGGTGTCAGTTCGAATTTTTAAAACATTGCCAAAAATGACATACAGTAATGTCCGGGGGTATCGATTTTGTCAAAAATGAAATTTTTGGGGGAATTCAAACTGACACCCCAGCATTGTTTTGGGGGTCCTAACTCAGTGGCACAGCAAATTTTAGGGTGATCTGACCAAAGGGGGCAGAGCTATGACCCCCTAAAATGAGGAGGGGTGCCCACTTTGGGGGGTCATAGCTCCGCCCCTTTGGTCAGATTACCCTAAAATTTGCTTTGCCCCTTAGTTAGGACCCCCACAACAATGCTGGGGTGTCAGTTCGAATTTTTAAAAATTGTCAAAAATGACATACAGTAAGGGCAGGGGGTATCGATTTTGTCAAAAATGAAATTTTGGGGGGAATTCAAACTGACACGCCAACATTGTTGTGGGGGTCCTAACTAAGGGGCACAGCAAATTTTAGGGTGATCTGACCAAAAGGGGCGGAGCTATGACCCCCTAAAATGAGGAGTGGTGCCCACTTTGGGCCCTTACTGTATGTCATTTTTGGCAATTTTTTAAAAATTCGAACTGACACCCCAGCATTGTTGTGGGGGTCCTAAATAAGGGGCACAGCAAGTTTTAGGGTGATCTGACCAAAGGGGGCAGAGCTATGACCCCCTAAAATGAGGAGGGGTGCCCACTTTGGGGGGTCATAGCTCCTCCCCCTTTGGTCAAATCACCCTAAAATTTGCTGTGCCCCTTAGTTAGGACCACCACAACAATGCTGGGGTGTCAGTTCGAATTTTTAAAAAATTGCCAAAAATGACATACAGTAAGAGCCGGGGGTATCGATTTTGTCAAAAATCAAATTTTTGGGGGAATTCAAACTGACACCCCAGCTTTGTTGTGGGGGTCCTAACTAAGGGGCACAGCAAATTTTAGGGTGATCTGACCAAAGGGGGCGGAGCTATGACCCCCAAAGTGGGCACCCCTTCTCATTTTAGGGGGTCATAGCTCTGCCTCCTTTGGTCAGATCACCATAAAATTTGCTGTGCCCCTTTGTTAGGACCCCCACAACAATGTTGGTGTGTCAGTTTGAATTCCCCCAAAAAATTCATGTTTGACAAAATAGATACCCCCTGCCCTTACTGTATGTAATTTTTGGCAATTTTTTAACAATTCGAACTGACACCCCAGCATTGTTGTGGGGGTCCTAACTAAGGGGCACAGCAAATTTTAGGGTGATCTGACCAAAGGGGGCGGAGCTATTACCCCCTAAAATGAGGAGAGGTGCCCACTTTGGGGGGTCATAGCTCTGCCCCCTTTGGTCAGATCATCCTAAAATTTGCTGTGCCCCTTAGTTAGGACCCCCACAACAATGCTGGGGTGTCAGTTCGAATTTTTAAAAAATTGCCAAAATGACATACAGTAAGAGCCGGGGTATCGATTTTGTCAAAAATCAAATTTTTGGGGGAATTCAAACTGACACACCAACATTGTTGTGGGGGTCCTAACTAAGGGGCACAGCAAATTTTAGGGTGATCTGACCAAAGGGGGCGGAGCTATGACCCCCAAAGTGGGCACCCCTTCTCATTTTAGGGGGTCATAGCTCTGCCCCCTTTGGTCAGATCACCCTAAAATTTGCTGTGCCCCTTAGTTAGGTCCCCCACAACAATGTTGGTGTGTCAGTTTGAATTCCCCAAAAATTTCATTTTTGACAAAATTGATACCCCCGGCCCTTACTGTATGTCATTTTTGGCAATTTTTTAAAAATTCGAACTGACACCCCAGCATTGTTGTGGGGGTCCTAACTAAGGGGCACAGCAAATTTTAGGGTGATCTGAACAAAGGGGGCAGAGCTATGACCCTCTAAAATGAGGAGTGGTGCCCACTTTGGGCCCTTACTGTATGTCATTTTTGGCAATTTTTTAAAAATTCGAACTGACACCCCAGCATTGTTTTGAGGGTCCTAAATAAGGGGCACAGCAAATTTTAGGGTGATCTGACCAAAGGGGGCAGAACGTTAAATGAATAAGGGGTGCTCACTAAAATATGAGAGGCTGGGTGCTCAGGAGAAAAAACGAATGTCAATATGATATATAACTCCGGCACTTCCACTATGAAAAAGGGAATGGAGACAAAAAGGTCCAAAGAAAGATTCTTTAATGATACCAACACCCTCTGGTGTGAAATGTAGAATGTAAACTTTATACGCAATATATACAGATATTATTCATTCAACGTTTCGGCTAAAAAGCCTTCCTCAAGAATTAGATCTGTTTTTCTGTAAGAAATAAGAATATGCCAAATAAACACACAAAACGGAGGGGCATGAAAATGTACAAAAAAATACAAAGGAAAATAAACACACATGTATTATACATATATTACATATATTACGCTTATATAGACAATTCTCAAGTCTATAATTAATACAAAATAGTTACACATTCTGATAGTGAATATTTGTATCCTAACAAAAGAAAAATTTATTAACTCAAATATGCCCTAAATGGGGCTGAAAAATGTCAGAATGTAACAGGTGTAAAACCCATATTGAATATATGAACATATGGATATCTAGGATAAGAAAGGAAATACGGTAAGGCTAACTCGTCTAGCAAATTATTATAATTATAACACCAAAAGGTGCATAAACAGAAGATAATGACCAATGATTTTTCACTCACACGTGATAATCATTGGTCATTATCTTCTGTTTATGCACCTTTTGGTGTTATAATTATAATAATTTGCTAGACGAGTTAGCCTTACCGTATTTCCTTTCTTATCCTAGATATCCATATGTTCATATATTCAATATGGGTTTTACACCTGTTACATTCTGACATTTTTCAGCCCCATTTAGGGCATATTTGAGTTAATAAATTTTTCTTTTGTTAGGATACAAATATTCACTATCAGAATGTGGAACTATTTTGTATTAATTATAGACTTGAGAATTGTCTATATAAGCGTAATATATGTAATATTTGTATAATACATGTGTGTTTATTTTCCTTTGTATTTTTTTGTACATTTTCATGCCCCTCCGTTTTGTGTGTTTATTTGGCATATTCTTATTTCTTACAGAAAAACAGATCTAATTCTTGAGGAAGGCTTTTTAGCCGAAACGTTGAATGAATAATATCTGTATATATTGCGTATAAAGTTTACATTCTACATTTCACACCAGAGGGTGTTGGTATCATTAAAGAATCTTTCTTTGGACCTTTTTGTCTCCATTCCCTTTTTCAAAGGGGGCAGAGCTATGACCCCCTAAAATGAGGAGGGGTGCCTACTTTGGTGGGTCATAGCTCCGCCCCCTTTGGTCAGATCACCCTAAAATTTGCTGTGCCCCTTAGTTAGGACCCCCAAAACAATGCTGGGGTGTCAGTTTGAATTCCCCCAAAAATTTCATTTTTCACAAAATCGATACCCCTGGCCCTTACTGTATGTCATTTTTGGCAATTTTTTAAAAATTCGAACTGACACCCCAGCATTGTTGTGGGGGTCCTAACTAAGGGGCACAGCAAATTTTAGGGTGATCTGACCAAAGGGGGTTGACCCCTAAAATGAGGAGAGGTGCCCACTTTGGGGGGTCATAGCTCTGCCCCCTTTGGTCAGATCACCCTAAAATTTGCTATGCCCCTTAGTTAGGACCCCCACAACAATGCTGGGGTGTCAGTTCGAATTTTTAAAAAATTGCCAAAAATGACATACAGTAAGGGCAGGGGTTATCGATTTTGTCAAAACTGAAATTTTTGGGGGAATTCAAACTGAAATGCTAACATTGTTGTGGGGGTCCTAACTAAGGGGCACAGCAAATTTTAGGGTGATCTGACCAAAGGGGGCGGAGCTATGATCCTCCAAAGTGGGCACCCCTCCTCATTTTAGGGGGTCATAGCTCTGCCCCCTTTGGTCAAATCACCCTAAAATTTGCTGTGCCCCTTAGTTAGGACCCCCACAACAATGCTGGGGTGTCAGTTCGAATTTTTAAAAAATTGCCAAAAATGACATACAGTAATGGCCGGGGGTATCGATTTTGTCAAAAATGAAATTTTTGGGGAATTCAAACTGACACCCCAGCATTGTTTTGGGGGTCCTAACTAAGTGGCACAGCAAATTTTAGGGTGATCTGACCAAAGGGGGCAGAGCTATGTGTAAGGTTCTGTGTACATGTTCCTGAAACTCAGTTTGTTCGTCAGCCATTTTACTTTCTGTCTTGCTGCAGCTATCTTGCCCTCAGTCAAAATGGAGTTTCCAGCTTGCATGTTCCCGCCCTGATTCTCTCCTTTTGCTTCTTAAGCAGCCACAGCTGAGCAATCAGTGCTTCAGAATCTAGCTTGCAGTGAACCTGTGACCTGACTCCTAAAGCCTTGGACCTTGTACTCCAGCTATTCCTACTGAGGAACTCTGAAGCACTTGTGGACTCTGAACCCTGCTCTTTGAAAGACCCACGTTTGCATGGACTTACGGTAACAGAGAAGAAGATCCTGAACCTGTTGTGGAGAGTGATTGCTGAGCTTAGATTACTCTGGCCTGCTGTGTCTCCTACTTCTGTGTCTGCAAACTGTGTGACTATTTTTGCCAACTTGTATGAAGTAATACAAGACTTTCTATATCAAACCTGTGTCTCATGTATTTTCATCGCACCCAAGCACAAGACGCTATATGAACTGTACTACATACATTACAAGATTCTGAAGCCAAAACGTTAGTGTCTGCTGGGTCTGGAAAGGCTGTGTCTGCTGTAACTGTGGATATCGGATGTCCGGTTGTACTTTCTGTGATGACAGTGGTTGTGACTTCTCACAACCATTCCAGGTGAGCAATTCCCTTAAGTGTTTTTTTTTTCTGCAGTGTTACCACAGGTAAACACTATTGTTTTTTTTTTTTTTTCTTTCTCTTTTTTGTCTGCTGTAACTGTGGATATCAGATGTCCGGGTGAACTTTCTGTGATGATAGTGGTTGTGACTTCTCACAACCATTCCAGGTGAGCAGTTCCCTTAATTTTTTTTTTCTCTCTGCAGTGTTACCACAGGTAAACACTATTGTTTTTTTTTTTTTCTCTCCTCTCCTCTTCTTCCAGTACTCCTGTCTTAAAAGATCTGGAAAATGGAGGCCCGCATAAAGGAACTTTGCGGAGTGACTGATAATATCCTTGCAGATTTGCAGAATATAAAGACCCGTTTTTCAAGCCTACAGGACCTCACTAATCACAATTTGCAAGTGTTTGGACAGACTGCCCAGGATTTGCGAGCCAGGATTGAGGTTCTAGAAGAGCGAGTCCAGGCTATAGCCGTAGCCCCGAGTTCTGGGATTCCCAAGTTGCCCCCTTTTCGTTTTGGCGGTGAACGTGAGAAATTCAGGGGATTTATTAATCAATGCAATCTTTTTTTTTCTGCACATGCTTCACAATTTCCCACTGAACGATCTAAAGTGCTTACTATAATTATGTTGCTTACCAACAAGGCTTTGATGTGGGCAAACCCTCTGATTGAGACTGAGGATGATTGTTTGAATCACCTTGATGCCTTTATTTCAGCCATGGGGCAGGTGTTTGATGACCCCAATCGAGGTGCAACAGCTGAAGCAGCCATGTTAGCTTTGCGCCAAGGTAAGCACTCGGTAGCTGAATATGCCTTGGATTTCAGGAGATGGGCCCTTGATACCACCTGGGACAGTTCCGCCAAAAAATCTATTTTTCGAAAGGGGTTATCTCCACTGATTAAGGATGAACTTGCTCGTGCCGACCCTCCCACTGCGTTAGGTGACTTTATTAACTACTGCATCCGTATTGATACTCGTCTGACTGAACGCAGGCAAGAGAGATGGTTCGAAAGCAATCGCACTAACCTTTTCCTACCTTCCTCTCCAGCTAAGGAACCTTTGAGTAGGATTACACGGGAACCTGAACCTGAACCCATGCAGGTAGACTCTTTACAACGACGGGTTAGTGATGCACGCAAGGAACATCGTTTTAAGGAGAATCTATGTTTCTATTGTGGTAAGTCAGGGCACTTCATTATAAACTGCCCCAGCCGTTCTCGTAAGACTACTGCAGCACTCATTCATTGTGAGTGTTGCGAGAGGGGATCTGTCAGGTCCGAGCCTCAGGCTCCAAAGAGATCTGCAGCAACAGATCTTGATTTCTCGGACTTAACTCCGTTACCTCTGAGGACGTTGACTGTGTAAACGCTGCCATTTTTCAAGTTTCCTCAGCGGTGTCCCAGCTGAGTTGTAAGAAAAACAATTCTCATTGCTTTCTTTCCATCAAACTCTGGGTTGACTCAGCTTGGGTGTCTAGCTCTGCTATGATCGACTCAGGGCAAGCAGAAATTTTATGGATGTCTCCTTTGCTCTGAAACAGGGGATACGTTCAGTGAAGAAGGCTACTCCAGTACAGATGGAAACTGTGGATGGCTCCCTGCTGACCTCTGGACCAGTGGATCAGGAAAACAGAGCCTTTGAGGGTTCTTATGGTAAAGATCATCAAGAGAAAACTGTCCTTTATGCTTATCTCTTCTCCCCACTTTCCCATTATTCTAGGGCTACCATGGCTGCAGGCTCAGAATCCTACCATTAACTGGAGACCAAGGAATTACACTTTCCAGAAAAAACAGATGAGTCCAAAAGTTTCAGCTTGCTCTGTTCCTAAAGGAACCATGTCAGTCCCTGAACTACCAGCTGTATACCAGGACTATGTGGATTTATGTGACAAGAAGAACGCTGACCAGCTTCCTCCTCACCGTCCATATGATTGTCCAATTGAATTATTGCCTGGAGCAGAGATACCTTTTGGTAAGATCTACCCCTGGCGGGGCCCGAGCTAAAGGCTTTAAAGGATTACATAGACGAAAATCTAGCCAAGGGCTTCATACGCCCCTCTTCATCTCCTGCAGGTGCACCCATCTTCTTTGTAAAGAAGAAAGATGGATCTCTGAGACCATGCGTAGACTATAGGGAACTCAATAAGGTTACTATTAGAAACCGTTATCATTTGCCTTTAATCCCTGAGTTATTGGAGAGAGTGCGACATGCCAAAATTTTCTCTAAACTAGATCTTCGTGGGGCCTATAACTTAGTCCGTATTAGACCTGGGGATGAATGGAAGACTGCATTCAGGTCACGCTATGGACACTTTGAATATCTAGTTATGCCTTTTGGTCTGAGTACCGCCCCAGCCACTTTCCAACACTTGGTGAATGACATCTTCAGGGATCTCCTAGATACATTCGTGGTAATTTATTTGGATGGTATTCTAATTTTTTCTAACTCCACAGAGGAACATCATGGACATGTGAGAATGGTCTTGGAACGTCTAAGACAAAATCATCTTTACATCAAACTTGAAAAGTGTGAATTCCATAGGACCGAAATTCAATTTCTGGGGTATGTACTGTCTACACAAGGAATTAGTATGGATGGAAGCAAAACCCAAGCCATCAAGGATTGGTCAAGTCCTAGAAATGTGAAGGAGGTACAGCGCTTCATCGGGTTTTGCCAACTTCTATAGACGTTTCATTAGAAATTTCTCTGAGGTAGTGTCACCTATCACCCAACTTACCCGGAAAGAGTCTAGGTTCTCCTGGACTCCCCAAGCCCAGGAAGCATTTTCCCGTCTAAAAGATAAATTTACCACTGCACCTATCCTAGTACATCCCAACCCCGAGCTTGCCTTCATAATAGAGGTGGATGCTTCAGACTGTGCGTTGGAGCTATACTCTCTCAGAGAACAGGTGAGAAGAATGTCTTGCATCCCTGTGCCTTCTTTTCCCAGCAGTTGTCTTCGGCTGAGAGGAACTACGATGTGGGCAATAGAGAGTTGTTGGCCATTATTGCCGCCTTCAAAGAATGGAGACACCTTCTTCAGGGAGCTGCACAGCAAATAGTCGTCCTGACAGACCATCGTAACCTTGAGTTTATCAGGTCGGCTAAGTGCCTGACTCCTCGCCAGGCTCGCTGGAATCTTTTCTTAAACCAATTTAATTTTATCATTTCTTATAGACCAGGATCGCGCAATGGAAAGGCTGATGCACTCTCTAGGATTTACTCAGCAGAGACACGTCCAATTACTCCTCCTAAGACTATTCTTCCTGACTCTAGATTCCTAGGAGTAATTCATAATCAAGACCTACTTAAGGACATCAAGGAAGCATACCATGCGGATTCCTTTTTGGCACAACCCCCAAGGGACGTAAGTCTTGTCTTTAAGAATGGTGTGTGGATTCAGGGACAACGCCTGTATATTCCTGAAACAGTCAGATTGAGAGTATTGCAACTCATTCACGATTCCAAGATAGCTGGGCATAGAGGAATTCTAAAGACACAGGAATTTCTCTCTCGTTTCTTTTGGTGGCCCACTTGCAGGAAGGATGTTTTAAACTATGTCACTTCATGTGAAGTCTGTGCAAGATGCAAAACACCTCGCTCCTCACCAACTGGTCTGTTACAGCCTCTTCCCACCCCGTCCCGCCCGTGGGGATCCATTTCTATGGACTTCATTGTGGAGTTACCAACCCTCTCAAGGGAAGAACACCATTCTAGTGGTGGTTGACCGTCTAACAAAGGCAGTTCATTTTATTCCTTGTGTCGGCTTACCCACTGCAAAACAGACATCAGATTTGATGATTAAAGATGTGTTTCGCTTACATGGAGTACCGGATGAGGTTATTTCGGATCGAGGGGTGCAATTCACTTCCTAGGTTTTGGCAAAATTTCTGTGCAGCATTGGACATTAAAGTAAACCTTTCTTCTGCTTTTCATCCCCAGCTAATGGACAGACCGAACGAACCAATCAAACCCTGGAGCAGTATCTCCGCTGCTTTATCTGCCACCTACAGGATGATTGGGTGGATCTACTTCCATTAGCTGAGTTCTCGTATAACAACTCTCAGAGTGCCTCCACTAAGCAGTCTCCCTTTTACTCTAATCTAGGTTATCATCTAACATTCTACCACGATTTCCCATAGAAACGCCTTTACCAGCAGTGGCTGAAAGAATCACGTCTTTACAGAAGAATATGGATCTTCTAAAGGAGAATCTGGAATCGGCTCAGGAAAGGTACAAGAAAGCAGCAGATAAATTTCGTAAACCTGCACCAGCTTTCAAGGTAGTAGACTTGGTCTGGCTGTCAACCAGAAATCTTAAGTTAAGGATTCCATCGTCTAAGTTGGGACATAAGTACATTGGTCCCTATAAAATCAGTAAAATTATAAGTGCCGTTGCTTGTCGTCTTCAACTGCCCAGAACTATGAGAATTCACCCTGTCTTTCATGTATCCCTACTAAAGGCTGCGACACCCAATACGTTTCCCTGGACGTTCTTCTCCTTGCCCTGACCCAGTGCTAGTCGATGGTCAGGAAGAATTTGTGGTGGAAAGGATTTTAGATTCCAGGTTGTATAGAAATCAGTTACAATATCTGATTAAATGGCAGGGCTACCCAGTGGAGGACAACTCATGGGAACCAGTCAATAACGTTAATGCTCCTCGCTTGCTCCGTCAGTTTCATCAGAGGTACCCACACAAGCCTGGCCTGAGGTCATCCGGAGGTTGTCCCTAAGGGGGAGTAATGTAAGGTTCTGTGTACATGTTCCTGAAACTCAGTTTGTTCGTCAGCCATTTTACTTTCTGTCTTGCTGCAGCTATCTTGCCCTCAGTCAAAATGGAGTTTCCAGCTTGCATGTTCCCGCCCTGATTCTCTCCTTTTGCTTCTTAAGCAGCCACAGCTGAGCAATCAGTGCTTCAGAATCTAGCCTGCAGTGAACTTGTGACCTGACTCCTAAAGCCTTGGACCTTGTACTCCAGCTATTCCTACTGAGGAACTCTGAAGCACTTGTGGACTCTGAACCCTGCTCTTTGAAAGACCCACGTTTGCATGGACTTACGGTAACAGAGAAGAAGATCCTGAACCTGTTGTGGAGAGTGATTGCTGAGCTTAGATTACTCTGGCCTGCTGTGTCTCCTGCTTCTGTGTCTGCAAACTGTGTGACTATTTTTGCCAACTTGTATGAAGTAATACAAGACTTTCTATATCAAACCTGTGTCTCATGTATTTTCATCGCACCCAAGCACAAGACGCTATATGAACTGTACTACATACATTACACTATGACCCCCTAAAATGAGGAGGGGTGCACACTTTGGGGGTCATAGCTCCGCCCCCTTTGGTCAGAGCACCCTAAAATTTGCTGTGCCCCTTTGTTAGGACCCCCACAACAATGCTGGGGTGTCAGTTTGAATTCCCCCAAAAATTTCATTTTTGACAAAATCGATACCCCCGGCCCTTACTGTATGGGGTTATCGATTTTGTCAAAAATGAAATTTTGTGGGGAATTCAAACTGACACACCAACATTGTTGTTGGGGTCCTAACTAAGGGGCACAGAAAATTTTAGGGTGATCTGACCAAAGGGGCGGAGCTATGACCCTCCAAAGTGGGTACCCCTCCTCATTTTAGGGGGTCATAGCTCTGCCCACTTTGGTCAAATCACCCTAAAATTTGCTGTGCCCCTTTAGTTAGGACCCCCACAACAATGCTGGGTTGTCAGTTCGAATTTTTAAAAAATTGCCAAAAATGACATACAGTAATGGCCGGGGTATCGATTTTGTCAAAAATGAAATTTTTGGGGGAATTCAAACTGACACCCCAGCATTGTTTTGGGGTCCTAACTATGTGGCACAGCAAATTTTAGGGTGATCTGACCAAAGGGGGCGGAGCTATGACCCTCCAAATTGGGCACCCCTTCTCATTTTAGGGGTCATAGCTCTGCCCACTTTGGTCAATCACCCTAAATTGCTGTGCCCCTTAGTTAGGACCCCCACAACAATGCTGGGTTGTCCCGTTCGAATTTTTAAAAAATTGCCAAAAATGACATACAGTAATGGCGGGGTATCGATTTTGTCAAAAATGAAATTTTGGGGGAATTCAAACTGACACCCCAGCATTGTTTTGGGGGTCCTAACTATGTGGCACAGCAAATTTTAGGGTGATCTGACCAAAGGGGGCGGAGCTATGACCCTCCAAATTGGGCACCCCTTCTCATTTTAGGGGGTCATAGCTCCGCCCACTTTGGTCAAATCACCCTAAAATTTGCTGTGCCCCTTAGTTAGGACCCCCACAACAATGCTGGGGTGTCAGTTCGAATTTTTAAAAAATTGCCAAAAATGACATACAGTAAGGGCCGGGGATATCGATTTTGTCAAAAATGAAATTTTTGGGGGAATTCAAACTGACAACGCAAACATTGTTGTGGCGGACCTAACTAAGGGGTACAGCAAATTTTAGGGTGATCTGACCAAAGGGGCGGAGCTATGACCCCCTAAAATGAGGAGGGGTGCCCACTTTGGGGGGTCATAGCTCTGCCCCCTTTGGTCAGATCACCCTAAAATTTGCTGTGCCCCTTAGTTAGGACCCCCACAACAATGCTGGGGTGTCAGTTCGAATTTTTAATAATGTCCATGTTTGAATGTTATATTTTAAAACAGGGACAATCAATACATATAAACACAATTCCTATTTGTCTGTTAATTCCACAGCAGAAGAATTGATGCTGGAGATCCAAGGGCGCAGGAGATCCTGGATGCAAGGAGGCAAGCCAGTAGAAAGTAAATATGACATCCCCCATGTCCCTAAAAATTACATGTTTGTTTTTCTCTTTCAGCCAGGGACAAGGAATCCACATATATTCACTGTCCCTTTTTGTGTCCTTACTCAACAGAAGAAGACGTCAACGAGAGGCGGCGGCTGAAGTAGAACAGAGGGAGGAGAGGAGATAGCCAGCAGAAAGTAACTATGACATCCCGCATTTTGCTCAAAATTACATGTTTGTTTTTCTTTCAGCCATGGACAAGGAATAGTAAATTCACAGTCCCTTTTTACTCAACAGCAGAAGACGGCAACAAGAGGCGGCGGCGGAGGTGTCACAGAGACGAGAGGAGGAGAGGCAGGCTAGGAGGGAAGCCAGCAGAAAGTAAATATTACATCCCCCATTTCCCTAAAAAATTACATGTTTTTCTCTTTCAGCCAGGGACAAGGAATATAGAAATCTATTCACTGTCCCTTTTTGTTTCTTTCTTCCACAGCAGAGACCGTCAAACAGCTGCTGCAGCTGCCGCAATGGCGGCGTTGGCGGAAGAGGCGGCGGCGGAAGCAGCAGCGGCGGCAGCACAAGCAGCATCGCCATCTCCTCCCCTCCCAGCCAGAGCCAGAGCGTGAGACATCTTCTTCTGGGAGCCCTCCTACCCATCGTCAGCAATTGGCGGTAAAAATATCTATTTTTTTTTTCTATCCACAATCCATCTGTGGGCTATATGTCTTGATTGTCTTTTTTTAATAACAGGAATCGCAAGATGACGAGGAGCTCCCAGAGGAAGAAGGACGGGGTGGAGAGATACCCGGAGTGGGCTCACAATTCGTAAGTATCCTGCATCAATCGCAGAAACACAACATCACAGTACACACAACACATAGAAAACCATTTATTACATACTTCACACAGCGGCCAACACCTGCCAATATCCTAATTTTTATTTTCATTTTTAGTGTCTCGGATCTGGGAGCCAACAGAGGGTTCCTCCCAGCGCCTCCCAGAGTCGTCGTCGTGAGACTGTCGGTGGTTCTCAACGTGTAAGGTTTTTTTTTTTTTTGTTATTTTCTTTTTTTTTTAGTTTAGTTTTTATTTTTTAAACGTAAATATTTTTTTTGGGTTGGTTGTTTTCTGAAAATGTTTTTTTTTTTTTAATTTTTTTTAGCTATCTAACATTTTTGGTAGCATTTTCTATAATTTTTAATGTTTACAAAACGGGTTATCTCTACATTTTTGGTGCAGTAATTTTTCCATTTTAACATGTATAATTTTGACATTTTCAAACAATGTGTCTGATCATTTTCTTTTTTTTCTTTTTTAATTTCACAGGCTTCACAGCGTGCTCCCGACTCGGACACGGAGGAGGGCTTAGATGTCGAGCTGATGATTGATCTGGTCCGAGAAAGGGAGCCGCTGTGGAACATGGGGGACCGCCGGCATTCGGATCAAATTGTAACACGACTGCTCTGGGAGGAAGTGGCAGCGGGAATGGTGCAACGCTGGGAGGACCTCGATCCTAGGTCCCAGACTAAATTCCGTAAGTATAGTTCATGTTGCTGACTGTAAAGGTGTGTTTACAAAACTTCTGTCCTCGTGTCACCCACGCTTCATGTTTTCCTTTTGTGAAACAATGAAAACATGAACTCTGGGGGACACGAGGACTGAAGTTTGGTAAACCCTGATGTTGTATACTAACCAATGTGTGCTTTCTCGTTTCAGGGGAGAGAATTGTGAAGCGGTGGCGGTCTGTGAGGGATCGCTTTAAGAAGGAATTCAACAAGGAGATGCGGGCCCCGAGTGGTTCTTCCGGACGCCAGAGCAAATACAAATATGCACGAGCTCTGGCGTTCCTGCGTGAAACCATGGTCACCAGAAGGTAAATATTATCATCAAATGTTAACCTTTTTTTTTTTTGCAGCCAGGGCCATTCCACATCTGTATATTAATTTTATGTTTTTGTTTCTTCCACAGCACGGTGACCAGCACTCGGGCGCCCGCAGAGTTGGCGCCTTCTAGAGCTATCCCTCAGGAGACCGACACCGAGGGACACTTCGACCAACCCTCCACATCTGCACCTTCCCAGCCTTCCCACACACTTGATCCCGCTGTCCCCTCCACCAGCGCTGGAGCAGTGTGGCCGGCTGCATTACATGAATCTGCTGGTGAGGATATAGCTTTCCCTTTACCCCACCCTTCTGACCCTGCCACCGCTAGTACAGCTGCGGGTACTGGGCGGCAGCGTCAGAGGGGTCAGGAAAAGAACTATGCGCCCGAGTTCTTACATATGAACGCATCTTTCCAGAACTGTCTTAAGGTGCTATCTGAACAAGTTGCCGCAGGCGTTAGTCAGATAACCTCCCTAGTTGGTGAGGTGAAGACACTTCTGGAAACTGTGCGTTCAGAGGTAAGAGGATCCCCGAACCACAGTTTTTTTTGGTCGGTTGCGGAGCGCATAGATCCGCTATCTTCTGACCAGCAGATGTATGTGATTACACATGCCACGCTGCTCTAGTGCAGGTTCTCTCCCATCCTCAATCCACCCCAGTCGTTCCTCCACCTCCCCCCCCTACACCCGCCGTACATCTTCCCCCCCTCCACCTGCCATCCCTCCTCCCCCTCCTATTCAATACCACCCACCTCCCCAGGTCCATCAACCTCCCCAATTCCAACCACTTCCCCAGTACCAACCACCTCCCCAACTGCAGTCACCTCCCCAGTACCAGAAACCTACCCACTACCAGCCACCTATCCCGTACCACACTCCTACCTCATACCGATCTCCTTCCCCCTTCCAATTCCCTACCATGTCACATGCTCCACCTGCCCAACCCTCCACTCCACCACCACCCACCTGTTCTGCCTTGTCTTCCCATTCTTTCAGTCTTTCCACCCTTCACCTCTTCCTGTTCCTTCCACACCACCATCCCGGTCGTCCCTCCACACTCCTACGGTCGAAGTGTCCCGCAGCCCCTCCAGCAGTATTTCCACCCCACACTACACTGACCTGTAGTTAATGTTCCAATTTTTTTGTTCCAAATTTTCTTTAAAAAATAAAGTTGAAAAACAATTATTTAAAAAAAAAATGTAACAAAAAAAAAAAGATCCAGTTGAATAAAAAATAAAGGTTATTTAAATCTGAAGAATTGGGCCACAAGGCCTACTTTACTAAAAATTATATTAAAAAATAATTTTTTCAATAAATTGTTCATTGGTTTAACATTGTTGTCTGTCTTTTATTTATAGGATGTTAAGTTTAAAATTTGGTATACAGGTACACCTAACTTTGGCTAAAAGGTTTATAAATGTAACCTTTTTGCCAAAGTTGTGTCCCAGGTTTGTGTAGTATTGAAAGTATATTATCTTTTTCCAAAAATTGTGTACTTTGTTAGGTTATCCCCTACAACAGGGTTCCCCAACTGCAGTCCTCAAGGCCCACCAAAAACATATCATGTTTTCAGGATTTCCTTTGTATTGCACAGGTGAGGCAATTATCACCTGAGCAATACAAAGGAAATCCTGAAAACATGACATGTTGGTGGGCCTTGAGGACTGCAGTTGGGGAACCACGGCCTACAATGTACACTTTTTTGGACAAAAGGTGAAATACTTTTGTTCAAAAAATTTCACCTTTTGTACAAGAAAGTGGACATTGTAGACCTGGGTTCCCCAACTGCAGTTCTCAAGGCCCACCAAAAACATATCATGTTTTCAGGATTTCCTTTGTATTGCACAGGTGAGGCAATTATCACCTGAGCAATACAAAGGAAATCCTGAAAACATGACATGTTGGTGGGCCTTGAGGACTGCAGTTGGGGAACCACGGCCTACAATGTACACTTTTTTGGACAAAAGGTGAAATACTTTTGTTCAAAAAATTTCACCTTTTGTACAAGAAAGTGGACATTGTAGACCTGGGTTCCCCAACTGCAGTTCTCAAGGCCCACCAAAAAATATAATGTTTTCAGGATTCCTTTGTATTGCACAGGTGACGCAATTATCACCTGAGCAATACAAAGGAAATCCTGAAAACATGACATGTTGGTGGGCCTTGAGGACTGCAGTTGGGGAACCACGGCCTACGATATACACTTTTTTGGGAGAAAATGTGAAATACTTTTGTTAAAACAAACAGCCATGGACACAACTATGGCAAAAAGGTTACAGTAGAAAACACACAAGAAGGTAGACAAGTAAACTATTAAAGGTTTATTGTGGGTAAAGAAAATTTTTAAAAGAAACAATACATTTATCACACTCTGTCATCCTGCCAGTCAACACTACCTTCCGGTGACACAAAGTATTGAGCAAACTGGTCCCTCATTCTTGAAACCGCGACTGTACTGCGAGTGGTAATGTTGCTGTAGTCGTGCAAAGTTGTTTCTTTATTGTGGTCCTCCATAGAAATTGGTTCCTTGGTTAGGACAAAATTATGTAGGACCACGCACGCTTTAACAACATCATCAACAGTCTCCGGTCTTCAAGTTAATTTCAGTCAAAAGGACACGCCATTTTGCTGTCATAATGCCAAAGGCACACTCCACCATCCGTCTGGCTCTTGTGAGGCGGTAGTTAAATATCCGCTTTGTATGTGTCAATCCTCTGCTGGCGTACGGCTTAAATAGGTGTTCGGACAGCTGGAATGCCTCATCACCTACACAAACAAATGGCATCGGTGGGCCTGAGGTTTGAGGCAGTGGCCTAGGGGGGGGAAACTGAAAACTGTTTCCATACAGTTTACGGCCCATGGCAGATAGTTTAAAGACTTGGGAGTCAATTGACCGTCCATAAGACCCAATGTCCACCGCGATAAACTTGTAGTGCGCATCTGCAATAGCCATCAGGACGACTGAGAAATATTTTTTATAGTTAAAGAATTCTGATCTGGTTCCTTTTGGCTTTTGAATGCGGATGTGCTTTCCATCAACGGCGCCCAGGCAATTGGGGAACTGGCAGATGCATAAAAACTGGTCCGCTATTTGAAGCCACCGCTCTGTTGTTGGCTCTGGAATAAATTCTCCAACCAAACTATCCCACAGAGCACGACAAGTATACTTTATTATGCCAGATAGTGTTGAGATTCCCAGCCGATACTGAAAATGGAGCGATGACAGAGTTTCGCCAGTTGCCAGAAATCTGAAAAAAAATAGAAAATACAAATAAGAAACACAGCATTACATAACAGAACTCAGATACAACTATTGGAGATACAAAAAATAACAACCTCAATGAGAAACACAGTTTTATCTAAAATTTTTGGCCTACTGATATGGTTTCCTAGTTGGCCTGTGATGTTAAATGAATGATAAAATTACAAGTGTGCTGAAGCAAACAGATCCAATACATATAGCTTACCTTATAGTCACCATGAGACGCTCCGCCGGAGATATCGAGAACCGACAGTAGGTATCCGATTTTTTAATTTGGTCTCCAACACGCTCCGGCAAATCATCAAAGTTTTCTTTGTTCATCCGCAGATAGGCAAAAAACTTCTCTGGATTTTGTCGCAGCTCCATGTTCAGTGTTGAATAGACACCACGAGTTAATCTCTGTGCCGTGATGGGGTGGATCCACATACGTCGTCGTCTTCGCTGGCGCTGACGCATAATGCGCTGCTCCTCAATCTTTCGCTCCTTCTCCAGAACTATAAACCTCAATCGATTCATCTCCGCAGTAAAATCAACAAGATTCCTGAAGATATTGCCGATAATGACATCCATGTTCGCCAATCACTAGCTACTTGCTCTTCTCTCCAACCTGCACTTGCTCCTCTACAACCAGTCAAAGATGGGATGTAGGAGCAGTGTATATATAGGATTACAGTAGCCAATAATGTTTGGAACCCCAAAAATGGGCGTTTTTAAAAACCGGATCCGGCGCATTACGGCGTCAACGGATGCCAAACCTGATACACCGGATGAGACGGATTCGGTTTTTGAACGGATCCGTGAACCGGATCCGGCGAAAAAACGGATGCGGCGCATCCGGTTTTCATACTGGATGCCGGATGCGTCGCTGCGGCAAAATGCCGGGGGCGCCGTCAGGCGCACAACGGATGTGTGAAAGAGGCCTAAGGCTATGTTTCCACTTTCAGGAAACGCTGCAGAGAGGACACAGCTCCGTCCAAATCTTTGCTGGCTTTTGTATGCACAGTGATTCCACGTGTTCATTGAACCGTGTTATTTATCTTTCGTAGACTGAGCGTCTCCGCGAGATAAGTAGACATGCTGCGGTCTAGAAAGACGCGCCGTATGTGCATATACGCAGGTCTGCCACCTGCGTCTTTGAAATTATACGCATAGTGGATATGGGATTTCATAAAATCCCCTCCACTATGCTGTAACATTTGGACACTGCGGATTGGACTCTGCGGCTGTTCTCAGCATCCAACCCGCAGCGTTTCCTGAACGTGGAGACGTACCCTAAATATATCTCTGCCTCTGGACATTATATAGTATAGATTTGCCTGGACTGTACATTATTATAAATCTACTACTACCTGAGCATTATATATGATAGATCACCCTGGACATTATATATAATAGATTGTACATCACATATTACAGATAATTCTGGACATTTTATACTATAGGTCTCCTTGTACAGTACATTATATATTATAGATCTATAATAAATAATATACCGGGAGATCTATAAGATAAATTGTCCAGATTTATATGTAAGTATCTGTTTAAACCCAGACATATGAATAAGGCCTTATTCAGAGACTGGGCAGTAATAGAATAATAAAATCCATCCAGTAATCCTCCAATGTCTGCTGGACATGGTGTGGGGAGAGTTTCTAGTTCAGTTAGTACACAGACACCAGACTTCTTGCTGTTAACCAGTTAATGTTTTCTTGTCCACCACACTGCAGTGTCAAAAGAGGAAGACAGCGAGACAGGCAGCAACATCACATCAGAGAGCTCTTGACCTTGAAACAGATCCTGGTATTGTAACCTAATATTAAGAATAATATTTATTCACTGATATTGCGCTATTAACTCCACAGCACTTTACATACATCATCAACACTGTCCCCATTGGGGCTCACAATCTAAACATCCTATTTGTATGTCTTTTGAGTGTGGTAGGAAACCAGTCTTTGAAAGAGCTACATGGGCACACACATAGATTCGGCCTCATTCATTCCCTATGGGACTTGCAAACATGTGCGGCACTTGCGTTGGGACAAAAAAACACTGCTAGTAGCGTTTTTTTCCGTTGCTGCAAGTATCGAATTTGCAGGATCGCTTCAAAACCGCAAGTGTCGCACATGTCTGCAAGTCGCATAGGGAATGATTGAGGTCGAATGCAGTGTTGCCATAAGTGATCCATTACGTGGCAGATGCGGAAAAACTGACGCATCTGCCGCGAATGGCAAAATTGCTGATGTGCAAGTAGCCTAAGTCACTGCCGACAGTGTCTGCATTAGTCATACTCACCAATGGGGGAGGCAGAACGAAAAGTGCCTAGGGCAGCAGAAACTCTAAATACGGCCCTGTGTATCAGAAGGTTTTACATCAGTCACACAACTGCTACCGTATATACTCATGTATAAGCCGACCCGTGTATAAGCCGACCCCCCTAATTTTGCCACAAAAAACTGGGAAAACTTATTGACTCGCGTATATGCTCCACAGATTATGCCCAATATGCTCCACAGATTATGCCCCCATATGCTCCAGATTATGCCCCCATATATTCCACAGATTATGCCCCCGTATGATCCACAGATTATGCCCCCATATGCTCCAGATTATGCCCCATATGTTCCACAGATTATGCCCCCATATGCTCCAGATTATGCCCCATATGTTCCACAGATTATGCCCCCATATGCTCCATATTATGCCCCCATATGTTCCACAGATTATGCCCCCATATGCTCCATATTATGCCCCCATATGCTCCAGATTATGCCCCATATGTTCCACAGCTTATGCCCCCATATGCTCCATATTATGCCCCATATGCTCCAGATTATGCCCCATATGTTCCACAGCTTTTGCCCCCATATGCTCCATATTATGCCCCCATATGCTCCAGATTATGCCCCATATGTTCCACAGATTATGCCCCCATATGCTCCATATTATGCCCCCATATGTTCCACAGATTATGCCCCCATATGCTCCATATTATGCCCCCATATGCTCCAGATTATGCCCCATATGTTCCACAGCTTATGCCCCCATATGCTCCATATTATGCCCCATATGCTCCAGATTATGCCCCATATGTTCCATAGCTTATGCCCCCATATGCTCCATATTATGCCCCCATATGCTCCAGATTATGCCCTATATGTTCCACAGCTTATGCCCCCATATGCTCCATATTATGCCCCCATATGCTCCAGATTATGCCCATATGTTCCACAGCTTTTGCCCCCATATGCTCCATATTATGCCCCCATATGCTCCATATTATGCCCCATATGCTGCACAATTATGCCCCATATTATAGGCCTCATATGCTGCTGCTGCAAAAAAAAAAAATGACATACTCACCTCTCGTCGCTGGGGGCCAGGTGCCGGTGTCCTGAGCAGGCGGGGGTGTCACCGCTCGCTCAGGACCCCGGCACCTGAGATATTTACCTCTCCCTCGGTCCACCGCAGCGCACTGCTCCCTCGGTCTGACTCCTCTGTGTGTGATGATCTGGCAGGGGGCGGGGCGTGCACTAACGACGTCATCGCGCCCTCTGCCTGATCATTCACACACAGAGGAGTCGGACCGAGGGAGCAGTGCGCTGCGGTGGACCAAGGGAGAGGTAAATATCACTATACTCACCCCTCCACCGCGCGTCCCTGCAGCCTCTCCTCTTCTCCCGGCGCTCTCCGCAGCGCTTCAGTCCTGCAGCGGTCACGTGCTACCGCTCATTAAAGTCATGAATATGTGCATATTCATGACTTTAATGAGCGGTGCCATGTGACAGCTGCAGGAAGGAGCTGGAGATCGTGGGAGAAGCAGGGGGGCTGCAGAGACCGCGCCGGCGGAGGGGTGAGTATGATCCGACACCCCCGCTCCCCTCCCCCGCCGACCCCCGTATATGACCCACGTATAAGCCGAGAGGGGGACTTTCAGCCCTAAAAAATGGGCTGAAAATCTCGGCTTATACATGGGTATATACGGTACATAAATATAAGCTATTTAACCAATAGCAGAGTTTTTTTATATCACTTTTATTACACACAGCAACAGCAGACTTCGGTTAATTCCTAGTAAATAGTGAAGTTTGCATATGTCAGAAGGCTTTACGCCAGCCACACAACTGCTAGATGAATATATGCTATTTCACCAATAGCAGAGTAATTTTTGGGGGATATCGCCTTTATTACATAAGCCAACAGCAAACTCAGGGAAATTACTGGTAAATAGTGATGTTTGTGTATGTGAGCAGGCATTACGCCAGTCGCACAACTGCTAGACAATTATACGCTATTTCAGCAATAGGCAAGGAATATTATTTAGCTCTAAAAAAGCTGTTTAGTATTTGCTGGTACTGAGTAATATATATAGCTCTAAAGAAAGCTGTTTAGTATATGCTGGTACTGAGAATTAGGCCGGCGTCACACTAGCGAGTTTGATGCGAGTTAGTCGCACGACTTACTCGCATCAAACTCGCTAGTGTGACGCCAGCCTCATAATTTTGCTCTAAAAAGAGCTGTCTGGATATGAAACCCTGCCTCTCTCTCCCTACTCCACAATCAGTTCCACTTCCTACACTATACAAATGCAACCTAGTAAAGATCTGCAGCATGTACTTGCAATGCTAACACACTGCCTGCCTTTACGTCTCCCTGGTATTAAATCTCTCCCTACCCTATCTAAACCTAACAGAGAACTAATTTTAAAAGAGCTTTTTGGACTCAGAAACTCTCCCATTATGCTGCTTTCACTCTCCCTACGTACGCTGACACTGTGCTCTCACTCCGCTGTTTTTGCATGCAATGTGCGCAAGAGGCGCTGGCAGGGCTTAAATATTCCATTATGACGTGGTCAGACCAGCCAATCACAGTAATGCCACAACAAAGATGGTGACGGCTTTACTGTGATTGACAAGCAAGCCTAGCATGTTAATTGGCTGCAAATAAGCGCAAAACATGCTGACGGGTCACTTGAATATATTGAGGCTAATAGCTAATTACTAGCCGAATAACGAATAGCCCGAATACCGTACTACTTGTGCGAGTAGCGAATAGTGCCGAATGTATTCGCTCATCACTAACAATGCTGTCTTGTAACATGTCAACATGATCATATTGTGACATGCTGGTAATATGAACGCATACTAGATATGCTCATAGGGTAGGTTTCCACGGGGCGTAATCCCTGCGCTTTGGATGCAGCGGAAACCCTGCTCTGCCCAAGGCGCCGCCCCCCTTTGTACGCGAGGTGATACCGCATGTGGTCATTGAACACATGCTGAATCACATCGTATCCATAAACAGGGTTATTTATCTTGCGGAGACGGAGCGTAAAGAGGCATGCTGCGGTCTGGAAAGACGCGCCACATGTCCTGATACGCAGGGCCACCGGATGCGGCCCTGCACGCATAGTGGAGGGGATTTCATAAAATCCCCTCCACTATGCTGTAACATCTGGATGCTGCAGATTGAACGCTGCGGCTGTAAGCAGCATTCAATCCGCAGGAAATCCTGATGTACTATGCCACGTGGAAACATACCCATACTTTCCAATTTAAAGATTGTTGAGATTGGATCCCAAGCTGGTTTTGATGACTATTGTTGTACAGAGAACATTGTTTTTATATGAACTTATCCTTTGACAAGGAATCTTAGATTTCGGGAAGGTTTAGTTTATGAAGTTACAAAAACTTCAACAGAACAGAAAAAAGGGGACAAAACATTTTGTTAGGAACTAGGCTGTGACTCTACAGTGTTCTCTTTGACTTAGTCATCACACTGGATGTTCACAGTTTAAACTTTATTACAAACATTTGGATCCTAGACTTACTATTAGACCTACTGACAGACTAGTCCCGTTGTGGTTTTAGCCAGGCTTATTGTGCCCTCTTCTGTATTCACATGAAATTACAGTCAGATTAATGTGCTGGATCTACATTATATGAAACATTACATTTGGTTGTATTTGAATGTAGAAATCAGCAAATGACACATTTCCCAAGTCAATGAATTCACTAATGTTTTCTTCTAAAAAAAAAAATATAATGCAGTGCATTCAATTAAAATTCTGACTTGTTTCTTTTAAATACACTAGGTCTTGTATACACAAACAAGTTTATCAGAAAATATGCTTCATGTCCTTGTGTTGAATTTTCACTGGTACAATTTTTACATTAGGACAGCTTCACACGTCAATTACTAATATCATAATAATGTAAGTTTGAAGTAAATTACTCAGGCTGATACCTGCCTCTCATATTTAACTCTGACCACTGACATGTGACTCTGACTCTGCACATATGTCAAATTCTGGCCTGCAGGGTGAGTATATTTGGCTCATGATACAGGAGGGTCGACGACAGGTGGGTACCTGCCTGGCATCACACTTTCACCCAGTATTGCACTTTCAACTATATCAGCATTCTAGACACCGATACAGTTGAAAAAATGATGAAAAGAGTGTCAGCTGATGCTTCCTCGCCCATCTTTCTCCCTCTGCGTCTGACACCTTAACACAGCGGGCGCGATGACGTCATTTCCACGTGCCCACTGTACCGACATGTGCAGAGGATCTAAAGACACCATGAAGAGAGTAGTAGGGGATTGGACAGAGGTGAGTAATTTTTCTTTTTTTAATGTGGGGCTTATTATACTGTATGGAGCACTATGTGGGGCACATTACACTGTATGGTGCATTATGTGGGGCACATTGTTACCCCTCAGCTCACCGCCACCCGGCCCGGGTCTGCCGCCGCCTGCGTCACCGCCTCCACGCTGTCCCCGCAGCTCACCGCCACCCAGCCAAGGTCTGTTGCCGCCCGCGTCGCTGCCTCCTCGCTGTCCCGGCCTCCTGCTCGTGCTCCTCGCCGGGTCCCGCTCGGCTCCTCTGCTGCCGGCCGCTTGCTCCTCATACTCACGCATACGCTTTAGGGCCCGACCGCACGTGCACCGGCCAATCTGATCCAGCTGACTGACATGATCCAGCAGCACTGTCTGTCCAATAGAAGACAGGCACCAGGTATTTCAGGCCGCCCTCCCTTAGGGGAGGCGCCTGATTATCAAGTTACATTTGTTCTTAGGCCTGTCTTGCTTCTGCAAGCCTCTTCCCTGCTATTCTTGCTTAACCCTTTGTTTTTTGTCCTCTCTCCTTCAGTGTCCATTCCCCTCCGCCTGGTTCTCATCTCCGTGCCTCTCAGTTTGATTCCCTTCTCCATCTCCGTCTTCCACTGCCCGGTTGGCGTTATTATCTCCGGTTCCCTCAGCCCGGTTTCCGTCTTCGCCTCTGCCTCCTCAGTCTGGTTATATCTCATTCCTTATCCCCGTCCTACCTTCCCAGCTCCTTACTGCCTAGTTCTTATCCTCTCCCTGCCTCCCCGGCTCTTCTCCGCTCTTTACGTTTTTCTTTCCCTGAGCCGACCCTCTGCCCTGGCTTCCGTGGTACTAGAGGTTCCTGAGCTTGCTTCCTAATGATTCCTGTATAGGGGTTGGTAACATCTGGTTCGCTCGCTCAAGGAAGGTTCGGTATCACGGTCCAGTGGGTCCACTCGTGGTGTTCGCCGCCATCGGCGTAACACACATTATACTGAATGGAGCACTAAGTGGGGCCATTATTGTGTATGAAGCACTATATGAGGTCATTATACTGTATAGAACACTATGTGGGGCCATTATACTGTATGGAGCAGTATGTGGGGCCTATTATACTGTATGGAGCACTACATGGGGCCTATTATACTGTATGGAGCATTATATGGTGCACATTATACTGTATTATACTGTGTGGAGCACTTTATGGGGCCATTATATTATATGGAGTGCTATGTGGGGCCTATTATGCTGTATGCAGCGCTATGTGGTGCCTGTTATTCTGTATGGGTGAAAGGGAGAAAAAAGGTCCCGTCCCCTGACGAAGCACCTTCCCCCTGACGAAGATGCACTTGCAGAGATACGCATGGGGCTCTCTCCACACTCATGGTCTTCGGTACCACCACTACTTTTCATGGTATCTCCTGCCTGGACTCCTATAGATCTTTTCTCCCTTACTGGGACTGTAGTGCCATGTGTCTAAGCACCCTGATCGCGTCCTTTCTCCCTTTCCTCCTTCCCCAGTACAGGTACTATCCTCCTAGAGTCTCCATCTTCTCCACATGCCGATTTTGCTCAGAGGTCTTTTATTGAACCACCTGTAGCATTGTGGATTCTACTTTCTTCTTCCACTTTCTACATGGATGTATTGTAGTTTGAGAGCGCGCCAGGTTGTACTAGAGTTTGTCATGTTTGGTCACCACACCATTTATGGGGGTTCCCATTTTTGGTTAAAATATATGTATGCCTCTGTAACAGGTACCTTTTCCAAGGGTAATTTTGCCATTTTTTTTTTGTGACAGTCCTAGTTGCTGCCTGTCTTATCATACATACTGTTTCTTGGTACCAATTGTGATTATTACATTGTACTACACATTTTGTATATCTATATGCATTGACCTTTTTTCTCTCATTCACCTGTAATTCCTTTTTCATGCATTATGGAGCACCCAGTTTGTCTTACCTATAGCTATAGATGCATCTAGTAGTGCACCCTATCTTTCATATACCACATTATACTGTATGTAGCACTATGTCGTTCACATTATACTGTATGGATCAGTATGTGGGGCTATTATACTGTATAGAGCACTATGTGAGGCCATTATACTGTATGGAGCATTATGTGGTGCTCGTTATACTGTATGAAGCACTATGTGGGGCCTATTGTACTTTATTGAGCACTATGTGGGGCCATTATACTGCATGGAGCACTATGTGGTGCCCATTATACTGTATGAAACGCTATGTGGTTCATATTATACTGCATGGAGCACTATGTGAGGCCATTATACTGTATGGAGCACTATGTGGTACTCGTTATACTATATGGAGCACTATGTGGGGCCTATTGTACTTTATTGAGCACTATGTGGGGCCATTATACTGCAATGAGCACTATGTGGTGCCCATTATACTGTATGAAACGCTATGTGGTTCATATTATACTGTATGGAGCACTATGTGGGACTATTATACTGTATGGAGAACTATGCGGTGCCACTATGCTGTATGGAGCACTATGTGGGGTTATTATACTGTATGGAGCACATTGTGGAGTGATTATACTATACGAAACACTATGTAGGGTTGATATAGTGTACAAACCACTTTTTGTGGCAATGGTACTGTATGGTGGGCTGTGTGGGAATTACAGTTAGAAAAACATACTGTTATGAGGTCACCATTCTTTGTTGGGGGGTTGAGAGAGGAGGGGTACAGTAGGGTCATCATACCGTGCGTGTGGAGGGTAGTGTGCAGGAATTCACTGAGGGTATTACACTGTGTTTGGGGACATAATATATTATCTGTATTATTCAATGTGTTTTATCCTGGTATTAGATATGTAAATTAGGCCATTGAACTATATGCTTTTTACTATTGCTATATAACATACCGTATATACTCGTGTATAAGCCGAGTTTTTCAGTACATTTTTTTGTGCTGAAAACGCCCCCTTCGGCTTATACAAGAGTCAATTGTCCCAGAAAGCCAGCGAGGAGGGGGAACGGCGGGTGACAGAGGCAGGAGCCGGTGGCTGTGGCTAAAGCCTGTGCTGCTGCTAAAGGGAAATTAATATTCATTTCTCTTATAGCATGCACAGTAACACCTGCATACTACTGACCCTCCTGCGTGCCCTCGCAGCATCTCATTGGTCCAGTCGCTCTCGCAGCATCTTGTTGGTCCCGGCTCTGGCAGCTCTTCCTGTGCTGAGCGATCACGTGGCCCCCGCTCATTAAGGTAATGAATATGCACAGCTATGCACTCCCACAGGCGTGGAGGGAATATTCATTACCTTAATGAGCGGGGCCACGTGATTGCTTGGCACAGGAAGAGCTGCCGGCGCAGGGACCAACAAGATGCTATGAGGGCGCATGGAAGGTGACTAGGATGTTTTTTTTATTTTTTAATAGGAACTATTCATACAAGGATAGGGGATAAGGAGCCATGCGTAAATAAAAATAGTAAAAAAAAGAATTAAAATAAAAAATAGGGATATACTTACCCTCTGGCGGTTCCCGGAGTCCTTCCGGTCCTCAGCGGTGCACGCGGCGGCTTTGTTCCCAGGAGTGCTTCGTGCCAAAATGACCTTTGTGAAGTCGTGGTCGAGTGACCGCTACGTCATCAGAGGTCATTCTCGCAATGACTCACTGGGAACGGAATTTGCCGGCAGCGCCGCTGAGGAGATTGGGGGCCAACAGGAGGTGAGGATATCCATATTTTTTTTATATTTTTAACATTCTATCTTTAACTATTGATGCTGCATAGGCAGCATCAATAGTAAAAGTTGGTAACACTTATCAAGCACTATGCTTGACAAGTGTGATCAACCTGTCAATCACTTTTCCAAGCGATGCTTCAAATGCGCTTGAATTACGCAAGCTAAAAACGCTTGCATAATGCTTGTATTTTGCGGGAAAACGCATGCGAATTCCGCATGCGTTTTACCCGCGGCAGGCAATTGCGGAAATGCTGTGGACAATTCCGCAGCATTTCTGCAACGTGGGCACATAGCCTAACTGCTGAGTATGGGTGCGGAGTGGGAGGACGGTTGTGGAAAGATGGTGTCTGTCGTGGGCAGAAAGGTTCAGGTAATGCCCCGCGCGGCCCATTACCATCGCCCTTTCATGATGCCAACTTCCAAGGTGCCAAGCGACAGTAATCACCGAACGCGCCTCCGGGAAGAATAAAGCTTTTTTATTTTATTTTGCGAAAAGTATCTGAGATTTCAGCAGTATGTAGCCCCAACAATGTCACCTCCAGCCACAGGACTGCCCCCCTTACTAACAGCACTAATGGGGGGCAGGTGAGTAGCACTGGCATAGTGCGCTCAATATGAGGGCAGAGTTTACCTATAAATAAAATACTCTGTCACGTAACCATCGTAGCTGGAATTCACCAGAGAGAAGGGAGAGAAAAATTTACCACAACGGCATACCTCCCAACCGTCCCGAATTGAGAGGGACAGTCCCGATTCTGACCCTCACACCCGCTGTCCCGGTCGGGACACTATGCAGAGAGAGAAGCCGCTACGCCCCCCATCCTCGCACTCCCAGCTCTCCACTTCAGCTTTTACAGCAGAGCAATGACGTTGCTAGCTGTCCTCCTCTGTGCGCACAGGACCTGTGATGAGGTCACAGGAGGGGAGGAGTCAGGGGTCACATGATCAGGCTCCTCTTGTGTGCAGGTCTCTGCTGTGCTGGTTGTCATGGTGCTGGATGAAGGTAAGTTTATGTGTGCGGGGTCAGGAGGGGTTTACAGTGTGGATCTAGCAGAGCTGTGTGTGTGTGAGGTGTACGGAGCAGAGCCGTGTGTGTACGAGGTGTACGGAGCGGAGCCGTGTGTGTACGAGGTGGAGCCGTGTGTGTGCAAGGTGTACGGAGCGGAGCCGTGTGTGTACGAGGTGTATGGAGGTGTATGGAGCGGAGCCGTGTGTGTGCAAGGTGTACGGAGCGGAGCCGTGTGTGTACGAGGTGTACGGAGCGGAGGAGTGTGTGTACGAGGTGTACGGAGAGGAGCTGTGTGTGTACGAGGTGGATGTAGCAGTGCTGTAGTGTGTACGAGGTGTACGGAGCAGAGCCGTGTGTGTATGAGGTGTACGGAGCGGAGCCGTGTGTGTGCAAGGTGTATGGAGTGGAGACGTGTGTGTATGAGGTGTACGGAGGGGAGCCGTGTGTGTACGAGGTGTGCGGAGCGGAGCCGTGTGTGTACGAGGTGTGCGGAGCGGAGCTGTGTGTGTACAAGGTGTACCGGAGCCGTGTGTGTACAAGGTGTACGGAGCGGAGCCGTGTGTGTACGAGGTGTACGGAGCGGAGCCGTGTGTGTACGAGGTGGATGTAGCAGTGCTGTGTGTACTGGGCGCACAAAACAGAGCCCTGTTTGTACGAAGTGTACGGAACTGAGCCGCTTTATTTCTTTCTCTCTCTGTTCTTTTTTCCCTTTCTTTCTCTCTGTTCTTTCTTTCCTTTATTTCTTTCTTTCTTTCTCTGTTCTTTCTTTCTTTACCCTTTCTTTTTTTCTATCTCTCTGTTCTTTTGTTCTGTCCCCTCTTTCTCTCTGTTTCTTTCTTTCTCTCTCTGTTCTTTCTTTCTCATCTTTCTTCTTTCCACTTTCTTTCTCTCTGTGTTCCTTCTTTCTCTCTGTTTTCTCCTATTTTTCTCTCTCTGTTTATTCTTTCTGTCCCCTCTTTCTTTCTCTCTGTTCTTTCTTTCCCCTCTTTCTTTCTCTGTTCTTTCTTTCCCTTCTTTCTTTTTCTTTCTTTCTCTATTCTTTCTTTCCCCTCTTTCTTTCTCTATTCTTTCTTTCTCTCTCTGTTTTCTCCTTTTTTTTTCTGTCTGTTTATTCTTTCTGTCCCCTTTCTTTCTCTCTGTTCTTTCTTTCCCTTCTTTCTTTCTCTGTTCTTTCTTTCCCCTCTTTCTTTCTCTATTCTTTCCCCTCTTTCTTTCTCTATTCTTTCTTTCTCTCTCTGTTTTCTCCTTTTTTTCTCTCTCTGTTTATTCTTTCTGTCCCCTTTCTTTGTCTTTATCTTTCTCTGTTCTTTCTTTCCCCTCTTTCTTTCTTTCCCCTCTTTCTTTCTCTATTCTTTCTTTCTCTGTTCTTTCTCCCTCTCTGTTCTTTCTCTCTGTTCTTTCTTTGTTTCTCTCTGTTCTTTCTTTTTTCCCCTTTCTATCTTTCTCTCTGTTCTTTCTTTCTCTTGTTAGTGCTGAAATCAGCATTTTTTCAGAAGGCCTTGGTTTCTGTCAGACAAGCTGAGGCATACCAGAAGTTGAGATAAGATGTTTCTTCTTTGAGTCAAATACACCCCGCTCGCCTGAGTTATGGAAAGACACTCTGTGCTGGGAGCTTAAGGGGAAGAACAGAGTTTTCAAGGTAAAACCAGTATTCTATGTATTTAGTGATAAGTTGTATAAACACCATATATGGTAATTCCGCTTCCTGCTTATGGGGTGTATATAAACCCCTTCGTTAGCAATAAAGAGTAGAGTTTATTGACGCATACTTTTGTCTGTGTCTTATTCTCTCTGGTACCACATTTCAAGGAGGAAAGGGTTAACGAGATAACAGTGACGACAGCCTGGTGCCCGAACAGGGACCTGAGTTAATATATTCTGAGAAATTCCGACCGATCCAGAGACGTGGGATGAACGGAGCTCTCTGTTGGTGATATACATACAGTGCTGAGGTAAGAATACTTATTATATTGTACCTAAAATCTATATCACTGTATAGTGGACTCCCTCCTCCCCAAGCGGTCGGCTTTCCAGGTAATTCACAGGTGTTCCTGGCTCAGGTCCCTTTGAACCAGTAGACCTTCAGATTAATTGTCAGTCCTGCTTTTCCTCCTTTGAAAAATGACAGTATGGATCCGATGATTGTGTTGTGGTTTTGTCTTGGTGTTGGTGTGATCGGATTGTTTATTTGGTTGGCGTACAAATCTTGGAAAGCGAGCAGTGAAATGGTTCAGAAACCTTTGTGGCCCATTGTCTAAGTGACGGAATTGTCTTGGTGACAGAGTCTTGGTGACAGAATTGTCTAAGTGACAGGAGAATCTCTTCTAGGTGAGGAGATATAAAAATGGGGAACCAAAATGCCAAGGAAGGCATTACTGCCAGAGATTTAGTGGTACGCAGAGAGGGAAAGCAAGCGTTGGTAGGCATTGACAAAGTATTGTGTAAAGCAGGCATGAATGAAAACGGAGAATTGAACAGTGATAAATGGAAAAGGTTCTTTAACTCACATCATGGATGGTTGAGAGACAAAGGACTGTTGAAAACAGTGAACCTGTGGATGAGTGCGTGTGATTACTTAGAGGGAAAGACTGAAGAATTAGGAGACGGACATTACAGACTGACAAAAACAGGGATGACTGATTTACCCTCCTGTTTGCCCCCTACATTACCTCCACCCCAGTATCAGACCTTCCCACAGACTTCCCACGAACCGAACTGTTGGGTCTGCCCCAGGTGTGGACAGCAGAATCCCGACGGTAGATGTCTGTGTAGGTTGCGGTGGACCCAGACCTCCCCCGGCCAATCTATTTCCAATGAGGACAGTAATGGTACCTGGTACCCCGGGTGCTGCGGGAGGCGAGGGGGGCGGACTAGCTCCAGGCGCCCCCCGAACAGCAGTGTTATACAGACCATGGAGCCCTTCAGAGCAGTTGGCTCTAATAACGCAACTCCCGGACCCTTCACAGTCACCAATGGGATTTGCTAGAATGTTAGCTACAATGCAGAATACGTATAAAGCAACTAGACAGGATCTGGAAGCACTTATAAAAGGGAAATTGGCAGATGAAGCTAGATATGATAGACTGATAGATGAGACATACAAGTGTTATGTTGGTAGGACCGGACCTGATAATGCAGAAGTCAATGACGCAGCAGCAGGGGTTCTGTTTACAGAAGCGTTGAAAAAAGCATGTAAAGATAGACAGGCAGAGAAGGAGGTTACACTAGAAGACAGAGTTCAGGGAAAGGAAGAAGAGCCAAAAGATTATTTCTGGGCCCTAAGAAAAACTTGGGTAGAAATGGGTTTTGTCCCAGAAAACAAGACTAGTGAGAGGATACTGGCAAGTGCATACATGAATGGGTTGAAAAAGGAAGTGGCAGAAAAGGTGAACGTAAGTAGACCAGATTGGAGATCAGTCAAAGCAGAGGATCTAGCCAGAATAGCACAGGGGGCACAACATGATTTAGCGCAAGCAAAGAGAGGCGCAAGGTTACATGCTGTAGGTACTCGTCCTGCAAACAACAGGGAGGGGAGACGTGTGCCAGGAGATGGACAGAAATTGTGCTACGGATGCAGGAAACCAGGACATTTCAGGAGAGATTGCAGAACTAATCCATATCCTGCCTGTCCAACTAATTCATATCCAAATGACCCGCCTACAAGAGGCCCCCAAGACCAATTAGGGCCGCTCCCATAGGATAATGGTAGCTTGCACATGAACCCCCTTGTCTCCTTACCCCCCACTCCTAATTGCACAGTGCAGGTGAACCTACCAGGGGGACATGAGGTTGAGTTCCAAGTGGACACGGGGGCAGACAATTCAGTAATTACAGAAGAGGACTGGCCATTTGGGAAAAGTGATTTCTCCCACCATGTTATAGCGACTCCTTACAACTCTCCATCTATCCTGCTCCCCGTCACTAAAAAGATTCCCCTGCAAATTCAAGGAACCACTGTACACACACAGTTAATGGTATCACCACGGGGTCAATGTAATCTTTTAGGATGTGATGTATTGTCTCAATTGCAAGCACATATTGAGTATCATCCTGATGGGACTGTCACTATGACACCAGGATTGAAGGCGAGGACTCTTTGTAAAATCATGTCACTAGATGTTGCTAGTATAGAGGACACAAATGAATTTCCTTCAATGTTAGAAGGTGTGATACCGCATGATTTCTGGGCTTCAGATAAAACAGATGTGGGCAGATTAAGGGTGCAGCCAGTCATGGTCAAATTAAAGCCAGGTGCAATCCTGCCCCAACAGAGACAGTATCCTCTTAGTTCAGCTCAAGTGTCGGCTATAGCTCAGCAGGTACAGAAACTGGTAGCAAGTGGTGTTTTAGTTAAGACCCTGTCCCCTTGTAACACCCCTCTGTTCTCAGTTAAAAAGAAAACAGCACCGGGGCAGCCAGCAGCGTACAGAATGGTCCATGATCTCCGGCTAGTGAACAAAGCTACAGAGCTCCTCACACCAGTTGTTCCAAATCCTCACACCCTTCTGTCTCAGATCCCGGCTAGTGCTCTTTGTTTTTCAGTGATTGACTTGGCAAATGCATTTTTTAGTGTCCCATTGCACCCTGACTGCCAGTATTTGTTTGCTTTTACATTTCAAGGGAATCAGTATACTTGGACCGTTTTGCCCCAGGGTGCCCAGAATTCACCCACTATGTATACTGCCAGTCTGCAAGAGATACTGGAAAAATGGAAAATGCCAAAAGTAGTTGTTCTGCAATATGTTGATGACTTACTGATTTGTGCCCCCTCCAGGAAACAGTGTCACACTGCAACAATATCACTCATGTTGTTTCTGTACCAAGCTGGATGTAAAGCGTCAAAGGATAAACTTCAATTTTGTAAATCTTTAGTTATCTTTTTGGGACATTGCATTACACCGGGGGCGCGACATCTGACCAGCGCTCGCAAAGAAGCTGTACAGAATTTTCCTATTCCTGTTAATGTTGCCGCTCTTAGGACATTTCTTGGACTGGTTTCCTACTGCAGACAGTGGATACATGCTGTATCAATCCTCATGCAACCTCTCTATGACTGTATCACCATTGTGCCTTTTAAACTAACTCCTGAAGGTATAGACTGTTTTTATTCTCTCAAAAGCAGGATTGTGGCAGCTCCAGCGCTAGGAACCCCCAACTACGAACTACCATTTACCCTGTATCTCCACGAACAGCAGGGACACGCGGCAGGAGTATTGACTCAGTTACATGGTGACAATCAAAGGCCTGTAGCCTATTTCAGTGGAAGACTAGATGCAGTGGCTAGAGGTGCCCCATCCTGTGTACGGGCAGTACATGCTGTAGGACTATTGCTCCACAAATCGTCAGACATTGTTCTTGATCACCCACTTACAGTACTTACACCTCATAATGTATATACCATACTGAACCAGGTGCAGCCGGCACATCTTTCAGCTGCACGTCACCTTCGATTGCAATGTGCACTTTTAATGCCTCCAAATGTTTCTCTGCAGAGATGTACCACACTTAATCCTGCCACGTTGTTACCTCTCTCGGATCTAAAGGAGGGGTCAGGTACGGTATTGTACAAAGAAGATCCAAGAGAGGAGATTCCTCATGATTGTGTTCAGCTTATGGCACAGGAAACAGCAGGCCTACCCACAGTGTTTGAAACTGAAAGACTTAATGCTGATTTTGAATTTTTTGTAGATGGATCTCGCCACCAAGATGACTCAGGTACCTTCCACACTGAGTATGCCATCGTCTCCCTGAATGCAGTGATCAAAGCAGAACCAATGCTCCCACATCAGTCGGCCCAGGAGGCTGAACTTAAGGCTCTGACCGAGGCCTGTAAGATAGCTGAAGGTAGAATTGTTAACATCTACACAGATTCTAGATACGCATTCGGTATAGCTCATGATTTTGGTCCAATTTGGAAATCTAGAGGATTCCTGACGGCAGCAGGACATCCCATTAAAAATGCTGACGCAGTCCAGCAGTTAATTGATGCATTACAATTACCAAAAGAGGTAGCTGTCATAAAAGTTAAAGCACATACCAGACGCACTGATCAGGTGAGTAAAGGAAACGCAATGGCCGATGCAGCAGCAAAAACAGCAGCCAGTAGACCACTCCAAGGGGTAATGATGCACCAGGTAAGCGCTCCCAAAAATCCCTTTGTGTCGGAGGATGCCTTATCCCAGATGCAGGCTCAGGTGCACCAGGAGGAAGTAGAAAAGTGGGAAAAAGAAGGTGTATGTCTGAATGAAGCAAATGGGGTATGGGGAAGAGGGATGCGTCAATGCCTTCCAAGGGCGTTGTACCCTGCGGTCGCCCAGATGTTACATGGGCCAACCCACCAGTCCAAAACTGCTGTAATGAGCGTGATGCAGAAGCATTGGGTAGCACCAGGCTTTTCCACCTGTATAGAAGGTTTGATCCAGGGATGCATGGTATGTGCTACACATAATCAGGGAAGGGTAGTCAAGACACCACCCAAACACGCCCCTCTGCCCCTCTATCCTTTCCAGAGACTGCAGATTGATTATATTCAGCTGCCAAAATCAGGGTCATGGGAGTACGTGTTGGTCTGTATTGATTTATTCTCAGGTTGGGTGGAGGCTTTCCCGATTGCCAAGGCTACGGCTGCGGCAACCGCAAACAAGCTGCTTGCGGAGGTGGTGTGCAGGTATGGAGTACCAGAGGTGATCGAAAGTGACAGAGGTACACATTTCACAGGTGAAATAATGAATGAAGTCTTGACAGCTCTAGGAATTCAACATGCTTTCCACACCCCATACCATCCACAAAGCAGTGGGAAAGTAGAAAGACTAAATGGGACATTGAAGTTAAAAATCCAAAAAGCCATGGCTGAAACAGGGAAATCTTGGCCTGAATGTTTACCATTAGCCCTATACTCAGTAAGGTACACTCCAAATAGGAAAACTGGACTTTCTCCGTATGAAGTACTATTTGGCAAAGTGCCTAGCTTAGGATGTTTCTTTCCCCAAGCACTGGAAATGAGTAACCATGTATTAAGCTCATATGTAAGGGATTTGCATAAAAGACTTAAGAAAGTACATGATAATGTCTTCAGTTCTCTTCCAGATCCGAACCAGGATCCTGGGAGTTACAGCCTGCAGCCCGGAGACTGGGTAGTCATTAAAAGACACGTGAGAAAGAGTCTGGATCCGAGATTTGATGGACCTTTTCAAGTTCTACTGACGACAAGTACCGTAGTCAAGCTACAAGGCAAGGAAACTTGGATCCACGCATCGCATTGTAAGAAGATCCTTGGAGAGCCTCCAGAAGAGGAATGATGCTACTAATGACATTTGCTTGCATCCTTACAGTAACAGATGCTTGGAACAGACCTCGCCCAAATGGGAGACCACACATAGTGGAGATGGGGATAGCAAATAAATTGTTCAGTGCATTATTTATCTACCCTATGATAACTCAGACATGGGATAAGTTGGTAGAATCCACAGACTACCTAGATGATCAAATATGGGATATTTTAGATATCATCAATGGGTCCCTTGCAGTACAGAACCAGTTAATTATTGTTACTAACCAACATACCCTCGTGTTAGATTACCTGACTGCAGCTTAAGGAGGGATGTGCCAGATTATCGGACCTGCATGTTGTCATTATATTGATAATTCTAGTGTTTTAACCCTTAAACATAAGCTAGAGGATGTCATAAAGTTAAGGAAACTATATGATGAGGCAAATCTGAAGAATCAAGATTCATGGTGGGCAAACACTTTCTCCTTTCTTAACCCCGCAAATTGGTTCAAAGGCATAGGGGGATGGCTGACTGGGATAATACAAACTGGCCTACAGGTTTTATTGATATGTCTTGCTATCTATTTAGTTTTTAAAATCTGTTTGATGTGTATTAAACGATGTACTAGGACACAGAGGAGTTATGAAGGTGTGTGTAGCGCCCGCGTCCCTGCCTGCTGCCAGACAGGGACGTCGCTCTCCTCACCTGCGCTCAGCGTCCTCAGTGCTCCCAGCCTCCTCTGCGCCTATGGCGTCCTCCTTCCGCCCTGCTGGTCCCGCGCGCTCCTTCCCTGCTACTGGCCTTAGGGCGCGCGCCCGCACCCTCCCCCGCTCTTAAAGGAGCCGCGCGCATTTTCCAAATCAGTCTCCAGCCAATGCTGGAGGACTCCACCCTATATTAAGGGCTTCCTCCTTAATGTAGGTGCCCGAGCAATGTTGTTCCTGTGCAGTCTAACTCTGTTTCAGCCATCAGCTCCTGATTCCAGTTACCTGCCTGTTACCTGTCGGCTTGCCTGTCTGCCATCCGTCTGCAGTTCCATCCAGAGGTTCGGACGTCATCTGCAGAGATCCCCGGCTCTTGCCTGCTCACCTAGGAGCGATCATCTGCCATCCGACTGCAGCTCCATCCGAAGTTCGGACATCATCTGCGGAGATCCCCGGCTCTTGCCTGCTCACCTGGGAGCGATCATCTGCCATCCGACTGCAGCTCCATCCGGAAGTTCGGACATCATCTGCAGAGATCCACGGCTCTTGCCTGCTCACCTGGGAGCGATCATCTGCCATCCGACTGCAGCCTACCTGGAGGCTCCACCATATCAGGTCGTATATGCCTGCCCTGTTCTAGAGACTGCCTGGTCACTTGCCGTGACAACCTGCCTGTCCAGAGACTGCCTGGTCACTTGCCGTGACAACCTGCCTGTCCCAGAGACTGCCTTGGTCACTTGCCGTGACAACCTGCCTGTCCAGAGACTGCCTGGTCACTTGCCGTGACAACCTGCCTGTCCAGATACTGCCTGGTCACTTGCCGTGACAACCTGCCTGTCCAGAGACTGCCTTGGTCACTTGCTGTGACAACCTGCCTGTCCCAGAGACTGCCTTGGTCACTTGCTGTGACAACCTGCCTGTCCAGAGACTGCCTGGTCACTTGTCGTGATAGCCTGCCTGTCCAGAGACTGCCTCGGTTACTTACCGTTACAACCTGCCTGCCCAGAGACTTCCTTGGTCACTTGCTGTGACAAACCTGCCTGTCCAGAGACTACCTATATCCCCTGCCGTGATTCCCTGCCCTTCTCCCGGGTGCCACCCGCTCTCTTACAAGTAAACTCTCTTGTATAATAAAGCTTTGTGGTTCCACCAACCTGACCTGTCTCGTCAGTAGTTCCACCCACCAGACCCGTTACAGTGTGTATTGATCAAATGAAGGAACAAAAGGAGGGAATGTTAGAGCTGAAATAGCATTTTTTCAGAAGGCCTTGGTTTCTGTCAGACAGGCTGAGGCATACCAGAAGTTGAGATAAGATGTTCCTTCTTTGAGTCAAATACACCCCCGCTCGCCTGAGTTATGGAAAGACACTCTGTGCTGGGAGCTAAGGGGAAGAACGGAGTTTTCAAGGTAAAACCAGTATTCTATGTATTTAGTGATAAGTTGTATAAACACCATTAGGGATGAGCGATACGATACTGCAAATATCGGGTATCGGCCGATATTAGCTGTATCGGACTTTTGATTCCGAGTTCCGATATTGTCGTCTTATCGGATACCGGAATCGGAATTGTCACTGTCACTGTCAGTGTCCGTCGGTCGGGTCTGTCAGGAGTCAGCGGCACTTACCTGGCAGAAGATCTCCGGCGGTCACGGCCTGGACTGCTTGATGGCCGCCATCATCTTTCCCCGGCGGTCACATGCAGTTTCTCGCGATTTCAGTGACTGCTGGGTAATCCCGGCCGTAAAGCAGTCAGTCCGATGACGTCACCGCCGGGGAAGCAGGTAATCAGCTGTGCTGCGTCGCGATGACAGGCTCTGCCTGTCATTGCGATGTAGCAGAGCTGGATCGTCGTGGGACAGTCGTTACTATGGACTGCGTCGAACAGGTGGTATACTGTTGGTTTGTTTTTTTCCTTTTTTTACAGGAGATCGATGGCGTCGCAGGAATGAGAGTATAATAAAAGAAATGAAAACTGTGTTGTCTCTTTTATTTCATTAAAAGACTTTTTTCTTGCTTTGTCTTTTTTTTATACATTTAAAAACTTTGGGATTAATAATGGATCGGTGTCTTATTGACGCCTATACATTATTTAACCGGGCTTATTGTCACCGTGCAATCAACGGTGACATTAACCCCTTATTTCCCCACTTGCCACTGCTACAGGGCAGTGGGAAGAGCCGGGTAAAGTGCCACAATTGGCACATCTTTTGATGCGCCAAATGTGGGGCTGCTGTAGCCTGGTATTATCAGGCTGTTGAGGGCCAAAATCCATGGGCCTTGACAGTCTTTTAATACCAGGCCGCAGCAGTCTGCATTTTACTTGGCTGGTTAACAAAAATAGGGAGACCCCTACGCCGTTTTTTTTTCGAGGGTATCCCCTATTTTTGTTAACCAGCCAAGCTAAGCAGACCGCTGTGGCCTGGTATTATCAGGCTTGCAAGGTCCATGGATATTGGATCCTTACCAGCCTGAAAAACCAGGCCTCAGCAGTCTGCTTCATCTGGCTGGTTAACAAAAATAGGGGGGACCCCACGCCAATTTTTTTCGAGGGGATCCCCTATTTTTGTTAACCAGCAAAGATAAGCAGACTGCTGTGGCCTGGTATTATCAGGCTGGCAAGCAGGGTCGGACTGAGCCACCGGGACACAGGAGAAACCTCCGGTGGGCCAAGCTCCTGCATGGTGGGCCCTGATTTGAAAGGATAGGTCGTGGGGCAGAGGGGGCGGTGGCCCGGGCCCCGCGCTCTGAGGGGGCCCACCCGGAGCTACGCTACAGTAACTGTATCGGCGTGCACAGCACGCCGATACAGTTACATTCTGCTGCAGAGCAGGGAGAATCGATCTTCCTGCTCTGCCGCCCAGAAGCTATGGGGCCTGAACAGGCGTTGGGGGGGCCCGGTGCCAGCAGTGGGCCCCCAACCCGTCATCGGAGGGTCAGCTGTATCGGCATCCAGCCGATACAGCTGACCGCATAGAGAGAGAAGGAGCGAGCGCTCCTTCTCTCCCATAATCCCCCTCTCAGCGTCTGACAGCGGGCGCGATGACATCACCTGCCGGCACCCGCTGTCAGACGCTGAGAGGGAGAACAGTGAGCAGCACAGGAGCCGGGAGGTGAGTATTGTTTTTTTTTTTTTTTTAATGGGGGTGCATTATACTACAGAGGCTGTATATGGGGGGTGCATTATACTACAGAGGCTGTATATGGGGGCTGCATTATACTACAGAGGCTCCATATTGGGGTGCATTATACTACAGAGACTCCCTATGGGGATGCATTATACTACAGAGGCTGCCTATGGGGGTGCATTATAATATAGCGGCTGCCTATGGTGGTGCATTATATTATAGACTCTGCCTATGGGGGTTTATTATAATATAGAGGCTGCCTATGGGGGTGCATTATACTATATTGAGGACTATCTGGTGTATTATGCTGTATGGATGCTATCTAGGGGCCATCATACAGTGTTGGACCATTAAATAGTTTGGGGACATTAAGGGGTCAGTATATATCCAGTGAGGGGCATTATTCTGTGTATAGGGGAGATGTACAGGGGGAGACTTGGGACATTATTAAATGTAAAGTGGACACTTATTGTTATAGGGGAACTCGGGTTACTGTGACTGTCAAAGGGGCACACAGGGCATTATTACAGTCTAGGGGACAAAATGTGGTCACTGTTTTCTAGGGCACTTGCACCCGGCATTACTATATTCTAGAGGGTGCTTTAAAATTTAGAGGTCACACAGAACCACACAGCAGGTGCAGTAATAGGGACACATACGGCAGCAGCAGCAGCTCAGTATTGGGGTATCACGTGCAGTAATAGGGACACATACGGCAGCAGCGGCTCAGTATTGGGGTATCAGGTGCAGTAATAGGGACACATATGGCAGCAGCGGCTCAGTATTGGGTATCAGCAGGATGAGGAGTTTGTGCAGGTTGAGAATAGTCCAATTGGTGACCAAGACAGTGCTAAAAATATGAGAAGTGAAATGTGTCTTTGTTGTAATCTCTGCAGTCGAGTCCTGGCTGGAGAAGTCGTCATGTCGGTCTGGGCCAGATGGAAAAGAAATGAAAAGTGAACAATTCCATTAGAAAGAACATCAGCGGTAAGTCATTATCTGTACCTGTGCTGTAATCTATTATATGTTCTGTAGGACTGGTATTATTTACCACAGACCATATGGCGGTAATATCAATATTGGTCTTTTTATATATAGATTATTTTTGGCAACAGCGCGGTCATTTGCTGAGGTTCTCTGATTAGGGGCCCACTCAGAAGTTTCGCCCCCACTAAACCAAAACCCTAGCTACGCCTCTGGCTCTCTCTCTAGTCTTTCTTTCTCTCTCTAGTCTTTCTCGCTCTCTGTTCTTTCTTTCTCGCTCTCTGTTCTTTTTTCTCTCTGTTCTTTCTTTCTCTCTCTTTCTTTCTTTCCTCTCTTTCTTTCTCTGTTTGTTCTTTCTCTCTCGCTGCTCTTTCTTTCTTTTCCTCAGTACCAGCCACTGTGCCCTCATTACCAGTCAGTGTGATCAGCAGTGCTAAATGGGTACGCTTGGGGCCAGGATATGGGTGTGATTAGCTGTTAAATGGGTGTGGTCGGGCGTGGCCTAAAATTTGCAGCGACGCCCTACGCGCGCCGCAGCCTTTAACCCTCTTTCCTGTCTTCCAAATTTGGGAGGTATGCTGTATGACCTCACTACAACTTCTGGCCATGCTCCTGATGAGCGCGACGGATGGTCTCCTGAGGATCTCCTCCCACACCTGGACTAAAGCATCCACCAACTCCTGGACAGTCTGTGGTGCAACGTGGCATGGCCTAAAATTTGCTGCAGCAGGCACAGCGTGCCACAGCCTTTGTCCCTCTTTCCCTTCTTCAAAGGTTGGGAAGTATGATGGTGGGCCCCAAGAATATTTTTTCTCTGGTGGGCCCAAGGTACTCCAGTCCGACGCTGCTGGCAAGGTCCATGGATATTGGCTCCTTAACAGCCTTAAATACCATGCCTCAGCAGCAGGGGCGTACATAGAAATCATGGGGCCCCATAGCAAAAGTCTGAATGGGCCCCCCCCCAAAAAAAAAAACCAGAGCCATTGTAAATGTAAAGTGCCAGCACAGTGAGGGGACACATTAAACAAAAAAATGTATTATGCCCCCATAGATTGTGCCCCCATAGATGCTCCATAGTATAGGCCCTTATGCTGCCGCAGCTGCTGCAACCAAAAAAAAAAAAAAAGACATACTCACCTTTCGTCGCTGGGGCCAGGTGCCGGTGTCCTGAGCAGGGGGTGACACCAGGTGCCGATGTCACCGCTCGCTCAGGGCCCCGGCACCTGAGATATTTACCTGTCCTCTCTCCACTGCTGAGTGCCGCTGTCTTCGGGGTCCTCCAGCAGTGAATGATCAGGCAGAGGGCGCGGCGCGCACTAACGACGTCATCGCGCCCTCTGACCTGAACATTGCAGCAAGAGGACGCGAGCAACGGTGGAACGGGACAGGTAAATATCCCTTATACTCACCCTTCCGCCGGCGCGGTCTGTGCAGCCCCTGCTCTTCTCCCACGGTCTCCGCCGCCAGTGTTCAGCGGTCACGCGGGACAGCTCATTAAAGTCATGAATATGTGCGTATTCATGACTGTAATGAGCGGTACCACCTGACTGCTAACACAGGCGTCGGAGACCGTGGGAGAAGAGCAGGGCTGCAGAGACGCACCAGGAGGGGTGAGTATATAGAAGAGCTCGCTCCCCCTCCCCCGCCGACCCCCTGGTAGTACTGTGTCAGCACAGCTACCCGACCGTCGAGGGCCCCCTCACCTGTCCGGGCCCCATAGCAGCTGCTTGGTCTGCTTCATTCACGGTACGCCACTGCTCAGCAGTCTGCTTCATCAGGCTGGTTAACAAAAATAGGGGGGACCCGACGCCATTTTTTTTTCGAAGGGAACCCCTATTTTTGTTAATCAGTTCCCTCTGACGTCACTGATTGTGTCCCTGGCTGACCTGAAGTGAAAGTGAAAAGCAATCAATTAAGCTTTCCACTTCCTCTCCTGTCAGCCAGGAGAGGAACTCATTCATTTGGGGGTTTACTGTGAGGCTGCAGCATTAGCTGCGGTCCCTGCAGTAAACATTAACCCTTTCTGAAGGATTACACCGTGGGACCTGACTGTGCATGAGATAGGTAAGAATAATTTTGCTTTTTTATTTTATTTTTATTACAGGAAATGGTTTTTGCAGTCAAATAAAAGATGGTCAAAAACGTGTCTTTATTTCATTAAAATGATTTTTAATTAAAGTGTGTGTGTTTTATTTTTATTTCATGCAATAGGATTAATAATTGATAGTTGTCTAATTGACAGCTCTCAATTATTAACCTGGCTTAAGGTCACCTTTCAATTGCAAGGTGGCTTTAACCCCATATTAACCCATTCGCCACCGCTACAGGGCAATGGGAATAGATGGGCAAAGTGCCAGAAAGGGCGAATCTAATTATAGATTTGTCTTTTCTGGGGTGTCTGGGGGCAGATGTTAGTAGCCAGGGGGGGGCCAAAAATAATGGTCCCTCTCTGGGCTATTATTATCTGCCCCATTCGCTGGCTTTGTCTGTCTGGTTGCGAAAATAGGGCGGGAGCCCACGCATTTTTTTTAAACAATTTTACACCTCATATTATATATATATATATATATACATGTCATTGAATTTGTGACACATATATATATATATTTATATTTATAGTTCATACACTTCTACATAGTATAATAGCCGCTAATTCAATTGCCGGCTTTTGTGAAAATGCAGAACCCGACATGAAATGACACTTGGTGTACATAGGGTTAACCATGTCTTTTCATGTCCTTTGCTATCTGATTTGCACAAACAATTACATCAGTCTATGTGTGCAAAATTTCACACCTGTAGGGGTTAATTAAAGGTGTAAATTCGTAGCAAAAAAGTCCGTTTTTTTTACAACGAATTTACACCTTTAATTAACCCCTACAGGTGTGAAATTTTGCACACATAGACTGATGTAATTGTTTGTGCAAATCAGATTGCAAACGACATGAAAAGACATGGTTAACCCTATGTACACCAAGTGTCATTTCATGTCGGGTGCTTCTGTCTTTTCACAGAAGCCGGCTTTACCCGGCAATTGAATCAGAGGTATTTTACTATGTAGAAGTGTATAAACTATACATATATGTATATATATGTCACAATGACATGTATATATATATATATATATATAATGCATTCTATGTGTGTATATTTAGTGTTTACAAGGAAATAAAGGTTTTTTTTAGTTGCGATATTTTGTTCCCATAGACTTACATGGGACTTCCGGTATCGAATCGGATATCGCCGATATTTAGTGATATCGGCGATACCATTCCGATCCGATATTTTTAGATATCGAGCAGTATCGCTCAACACTAAACACCATATATGGTAATTACGCTTCCTGCTTATGGGTGGTATATAAACCCCTTCGTTAGCAATAAAGAGTTTATTGACGCATACTTTTGTCTGTGTCTTATTCTCTCTGGTACCACATTTCAAGGAGGAAAGGGTTAAAGGGAATCTGTCACCCTAAATTGGCGGGATATTTAAATGATGGCAGTCAGGTCAGATGGGCGGTGTTTTGGGAACTTGCCTTAACATGTTGTTCGCCGCTGTCTCCATTATTTCTGGGAATTGTAGTCGCTGCCCTCCATATAACGCGTCTGGAATTGCAATCTGCGGGCAAAGCATAAAAAATTCAAGATTGCAATTGCGCAGGCACGTTATATTGGAGGGCAACGACTTACAATTCCCAGAAATAATGGAGACAGCGGCGAACAACATGTTAAGGCAAGTACCCAAAACACCGCCCATCTGACCTGACTGCCATCATTTACATATCCCGCCAATTTAGGGTGACAGATTCCCTTTAACGAGATAACAGTGACGACATTCTATTTTCTTTTTTCTCTCTCTCTGTTCTTTCTTTCTTTTCTACAGTACCAGCCACTGTGCCCTCAGTACTGTCATGGAAATATATATGTATTCCATATATTCAAAGTATATTCACATATATGTATTCACAGTTCACAGTTAGATAGATCTCACTTGCTAAAAAAACCCTGTGCTCACATATTTCTAGGCCAGCTATAATCAGTCATTTTAAAGAAATCTGGCCTTCATAAGGCCTTCATAAGGAACGTACAAAAAGTCTTATTAGATATCTGTTGTTTACATTATAGTTATGCAAGACAACTAGGTCACAAGAATATAAAACAATAATTCTGCAACTTCAGCTCTTCTGCCATGATTATCATAATTATCATATTTACACTAGAACAGCCAATAATCTAGCAGCTTTTAATTGTATGTTAATTGACTAACCAGCCCCTTTTTGTAAATGTATAAAACCTTGAATGAATAATAAATGTATGTCTTTGACGAACTGTTATACTGACACTTGCTTTGTGGACAGTTTTCATTTCGTTCTGAGCGCTCAAAGAAGACATTATATAGAGATTTGGACATGGCAAGCAGCAAACACTGAAGGATATTTTTATCCTAATTAAATTTCCATATCAGTTGGCGCCTGCACGCGGGGCATTGGACGAAACGCACGAGGACCCGGCCGACCGGAGAGACGGGGGTGTTGGCCATGGCCTTGGCACACGGGACGGAGACTGCAGCTCCATCAGTAAGGTAAGAAAACTTTGTCATCTTACCTGAATGTTCCCTGTGCCTAGTCCTAGCCTACACTTCCAGCCGGTCGGACGTGGTCATCACCGCATTCCCAGGTTGTGTAAAAAGTCCATACCCTTATCCAAAAGCCCTGGGATATAAGTCGAGTTGTTTGCTGCTGTGCTGTATATGTTTCATGTTTTATGTGAACCGGGAGAAAGTTGGAACGGTGACTGTGTTTTTGCTTGCTGATTTCTGGGGGCTGTATAGCAAAAGACAAATTGCTGCATAAGTTCCCGCAGTAAACTTTCACGCACCGGGAGGCCATCCCAGTCAAATCAGACGTGGAGGGCGGGAGCTTTGTTTTGGATAAGTCCACGCAGTATTCTTCACACATTGGAGGGAAGTTATCCCAAAAAATCCAGTTGTGGAAGCGAGGGCTTTGTTCGGTTAAGTTTCTGCAGTATAACTTTCACGCACGGGAGGCCATCCCAGTCAAATCAGACGTGAAGGGCAGAAGCTTTGTTTGGATAAGTTCTCACAATAATCGTCCACGCACCGGGAGGCCATCCCAGTCAAATCAGACGTGGATAGTGAGAATTTTGATGAAGGCTATTGCAGATTATTGTGACCGGCGCACCGGCCAGGGCGTACGGTACAGAGAGCGATAGAACCTTGAGCCTCACCGCGCTCAGTGCAATTGGTGAGTTATCAGTTACCAGAGCAGCTTGTATGTGTCACAGATCATCAAAAAGGGTGTAAGGTTCTTTGTCTCTGTTGACATGTTCCTTGAAACTCAGTTTTCCGTCGGCCATTTTGCTTTCTGTCTTTCTGCAGCTCTTGCCCTCAGTTAATATGGAGTTTCCAGTTTTCATGTTCCCGCCCTGATTCTTCCCTCTTGCTTCTTAAGCAGCCTCAGCTGAACAATCAGTGCTCCTGAATCAAGCCTCAGTCAGTCTGTGACCTGACTCCTGGAAGCCTTGGACTTGTACTCCAGCTATTCCCTACTGAGGAACCTTGGAACACTTTTGGACTCTGGAAACCTGCTGTTTGGTGAATCCATGTTTGCAGAGGAATTACGGTACAGAGAAGAGATCCTGAACCTGCTTTGGAGTTTATTGTAGTGCTTGAAGTTACTCTGGCCTGCTGTGTCTCCTGTCGCTGTTCCTGCAAACTGTGTGAACTTTTCAGCATGCTTGTATGAAGTAATACAAGTCATTTCATTTCAACCTATGTCTCCTGTGTTTTCCTCGCACCCAAGCACAAGACGCTATAGGAACTGTACACTATACATGACAAGATTCAGGAGCCAATGTTTAGTGTCTGCTGGGTCTGGGAAAGCCGTGTCTGCTGTGACTGTGGATATCAGATGTCCGTTTAATACCTTATGTGATGACAGTGGTTGTGACTTCTCACAACCATTCCAGGTGAGCGCATTCCCTTAAAATTTTACTCTGGAGTGTTACCACAGGTAAACACTATTGTTTTTTTTTTTTCTTTCCTTTCCTCTTCTCCTTCCAGCACCTCTGCCTTAAAAGATCTGGAAGATGGAGGCCCGCATAAAGGAACTTTGCGGAGTGACTGATACAATCCTTTCAGATGTACAGACTTTAAAAACCCGTTTTGCAAGCCTACAGGACCTCACTAATCATAATTTGCAAGTGTTTGGACAGACTACCCAGGAATTGCGAGCCAGGATTGAGGCTCTAGAGGAACGAGCCCAGGCTCCTGCCATAACCCCAAGTTCTGGGATCCCCAAATTACCTCCTTTCGTTTTGGCGGTGAACGTGAGAAATTCAGGGGATTTATTAATCAATGCAATTTATTTTTCTCTGCACATGCTTCACAATTTCCCACTGAACGATCCAAAGTGCTTACTATAATCATGTTGCTTACCAATAAGGCTTTGATGTGGGCAAACCCTCTGATTGAGACTGAGGATGATTGTTTGAATCACCTTGATGCTTTTATTTCAGCCATGGGGCAGGTGTTTGATGACCCCAATCGAGGTGCAACAGCTGAAGCAGCCATGTTAACTTTGCACCAAGGTAAGCGTTCAGTAGCCGAATATGCCCTGGATTTCAGGAGATGGGCTCTTGATACCACTTGGGACACTTCCGCTAAAAAATCTATTTTTCGGAAAGGGTTGTCTCCACTGATTAAGGATGAACTTGCTCGTGCCGACCCTCCCACTGCGTTAGGTGACTTTATTAACTATTGTATCCGTATTGATGCTCGTCTGACTGAACGCAGACAAGAGAGATGGTTCGAAAATAATCGCACTAACCTTTTACTACCTCCCTCCTCAGCTAAGGAACCTTTGAGTAGGATCACAAGGGAACCAGAACCTGAACCCATGCAGGTGGACTCTTTACAAAGACGGGTTAGTGATGCACGCAAAGAACATCGTATAAAGGAAAATCTATGTTTCTACTGTGGTAAGTCAGGGCACTTCATTATAAACTGCCCCAGCCGTTCTCGTAAGACTACTGCAGCAGTCATTCACTGTGAGTGTTGCGAGAGGAGCTCTGTCATGTCCGAGCCTCAGGCTCCAGAGAGATCTGCTGCAAGAGATCTTGATTTCTCGGACTTAAACTCTGTTAGTTCTGGGGACGATGACGGTATAAACGCTGCAATTTTTCAAGTTTCCTCAGCAGTGTCCCAGCTGAGTTGTAAAAGAAACAATTCTCATTGCTTCCTTTCCATCAAACTCTGGGTTGACTCAGTCTGGGTGTCTAGCTCTGCTATGATCGACTCAGGAGCAAGTGGAAATTTTATGGATATCTCCTTTGCTCTGAAACAGGGGATACGTTCAGTGAAGAAGGCTACTCCAGTACAGATGGAGACTGTGGATGGCTCTCTACTGACTTCTGGACCAGTGGATCAAGAAACCGAGCCTTTGAGGGTCCTTATGGGTAAAGATCATCAGGAGAAAATGTCTTTTTTGCTTATCTCTTCTCCCCACTTTCCCATCATTCTAGGGCTACCATGGCTGCAGGCGCAGAATCCTACGATTAACTGGGAGACCAAGGAATTACACTTTCCGGAGAAACAGATGAGTCAAGGAGTTTCAGCTTGCTCTGTTCCTAAAGGAACCATGTCAGTCCCTGAACTACCAGCTGTATACCAGGACTATGTGGATTTATGTGACAAGAAGAACGCTGATCAGCTTCCTCCTCACCGTCCATATGATTGTCCAATTGAATTATTGCCGGAGCCGAGATACCTTTTGGTAAGATCTACCCCCTAGCGGGGCCCGAGCTAAAAGCTTTGAAGGATTATATAGACGAAAATTTAGCCAAGGGCTTCATACGCCCCTCTTCATCTCCCGCAGGTGCACCCATCTTCTTTGTGAAGAAGAAAGATGGATCTCTGAGACCCTGCATAGACTATAGGGAACTCAATAAGGTTACTATTAGAAACCGTTATCCATTGCCTTTAATCCCTGAGTTGTTGGAGAGAGTGCGGCATGCCAAAATTTTCTCTAAACTGGATCTCCGTGGGGCCTATAACTTGGTCCGTATTAGACCTGGGGATGAATGGAAGACTGCTTTCAGGTCACGCTATGGACACTTTGAATATCTAGTTATGCCTTTTGGTCTGAGTACCGCCCCAGCCACTTTCCAACACTTCGTGAATGATATCTTCAGGGATCTCCTAGATACATTTGTGGTGATTTATCTGGATGATATTCTAATTTTTTCTAACTCCACAGAGGAACATCATGGACATGTGAGAATGGTCTTAGAACGCCTAAGACAAAACCATCTCTACATCAAACTTGAAAAATGTGAATTCCATAGGACCGAAATTCAATTTCTGGGGTATGTACTATCTACGCAAGGGATTAGTATGGATGGAAGCAAGACCCAAGCCATCAAGGATTGGCCAATTCCTAGAAATGTGAAGGAGGTGCAGCGTTTCATCGGGTTTGCCAACTTCTATAGACGTTTCATTAAGAATTTTTCTGAGGTAGTGTCACCTATCACCCAACTTACCCGGAAACAGTCTAGGTTCTCCTGGACCCCGCAAGCTCAGGAAGCATTTTCCTGTTTAAAGGATAAATTTACCACCGCACCTATCTTAGTACATCCCAACCCCGAGCTTGCCTTCATAATAGAGGTGGATGCTTCAGACTGTGCCGTTGGAGCTATACTCTCTCAGAGAACAGGTGAGAAGAATGTCTTGCATCCCTGTGCCTTCTTTTCCCAGCAGTTGTCTTCGGCTGAGAGGAACTACGATGTGGGCAATAGAGAATTGTTGGCCATTATTGCCGCCTTCAAGGAATGGAGACACCTTCTTCAGGGAGCTGCACAGCAAATAGTCGTCCTGACAGACCATCGTAACCTTGAATTTATCAGGTCGGCTAAGTGCCTGACTCCTCGCCAGGCTCGCTGGAATCTTTTCCTAAACCAATTTAATTTTGTCATTTCTTATAGACCAGGATCGCGCAATGGAAAGGCTGATGCACTCTCTAGGATTCATTCAGCAGAGACACGTCCACTTACTCCTCCTAAGACTATTCTTCCTGACTCTAGATTCCTGGGAGTGATTCATAATCAAGACCTACTTAAGGACATCAAGGAAGCATACCATGCGGATTCTTTGTTGGCTCAACCCCCAAGGGACGTAAGTCTTGTCTTTAAGAATGGTGTGTGGATTCAGGGACAACGTCTGTATATACCTGAAACAGTCAGATTGAGAGTATTGCAACTCATCCACGATTCCAAGATAGCCGGGCATAGGGGAATTCTAAAGACACAAGAATTTCTTTCTCGTTTCTTTTGGTGGCCCACTTACAGGAAAGATGTCTTAAACTATGTCACTTCATGTGAAGTCTGTGCAAGATGCAAAACACCTCGCTCCTCACCAACTGGTCTGTTGCAACCTCTTCCCACCCCGTCCCGCCCGTGGGGATCCATTTCTATGGACTTCATTGTGGAGTTACCAACCTCTCAAGGGAAGAACACCATTCTAGTGGTGGTTGACCGTCTAACAAAGGCAGCTCATTTTATCCCTTGTGTCGGCTTACCCACTGCAAAACAGACATCAGACTTGATGATTAAGAATGTGTTTCGCTTACATGGAGTACCGGATGAGGTCATTTCGGATCGAGGGGTGCAATTCACTTCAAGGTTTTGGCAAAATTTCTGTGCAGCATTGAAAAATATTTAGACTTGAGAGTCCTCAGTGGTTGATACCTTTTAATGGCTAACTGAAAAGATGGTAACAAATTGCAAGCTTTCGAGACTACTCAGGTCTCTTCATCAGGCATAGACTAATACAACATCTGAAGAATCACATATTTATACACAAAATAGCACAGAAAAATGCAATAGGTAGGACAAGTGACATGAAGCAGAACTGTCATTATGGCAGAGGGATTAACATAAATATGACTAGTTCATAGATAAGGAGTGAAGGTTTTATTACCTCTGATTGGGGTCTGGTATTGTGTTGTGATGACCCTAAAAGGTCAGGGAGGCAGATTCCTTAATTGTTGTAGAACGACATAAAACTCTGGGATATATTCATCCCAGCACTAAGAGTGTCAAAGGTCATCATAAGTTTATATCCCAGACTTTTCTATCCTTCTCAGATTTGAAGTTAGATTTTAATACAAGTAATTCCATATCTGTCATGCTATGACCGGGCATACAAAAGTGTTTGGCACAGGTAAATCCATTCTTTTTTCTCTTATCGTGTGGCGATGAGAATTCATCCTTGTTCTCAGTTTTTGCCCGGTCTCCCCCACATACAGACCCCCAGTTGGACATTTAGTACATATAATTAGGTACACCACATTAGATGTGATGCAGCTGAAAGTACCTGGTATCTTGTAGTCCTGATGGGAGTTGGGGATCTTTATCCTGTCCGTGGTCATTATAGATGTACAGGTCTTGCATTTCTTTTGTCTGCAAGGAAAGGTTCCTGCAGCTGTTGGGGAGGACAGGGAGCTTCTGACAATGATGCTTCTTAGATTTGGGGGCTGCCTAAAACATAGTAGTGGGGGGTCTGGAAATATGGATTGTAATCGGGCATCTTTTTGTAGTAAAGGTTGTAGTTTCCGTGCAGCTCCCCTTAGCATCTCCAGACTTGGATTGTAGGTGACCACTAGAGGCACCCGGTTATTTTCTTCTTTAGCTTTGTAATGTAGCAGGTGATTCCTTGATATTCTGGTGGCTCTTGTAATTTGGTTTTCAATTGTTCTTGGATGGTAGCCCTGGTTCAAAAAAGTCTTTCTGAGGCGACCAAGGTGTTCATCTCTATCCATGGGGTTGGAACATATACGGTTGTATCTGATGGCTTGGCTGTAGACAATAGAGTTTTTTATGTGTTTGGATGGAAACTGTCCCATTTAAGATATGTTGGACGGTCGATTGGCTTCTGATACAGGGATGTCTCTATTTCATTGTTCTTTAGCTTAATGGTGGTGTCTAAAAAGTTAATTTCAGTGCTGGAGTAGTTAAGTGTTAAGTTGATGGTGGGATGAAATTGATTGAACTGTTCATGGAACGTCTTTAGCTGTTGTTCAGACTCCGTCCAGATGATTAAAATGTCATCAATGTAGCGGTAGTAGGCCCGAGGCCTGATGGGGCATGAGGACAAAAATTCGCTTTCAAGCTTGGCCATGAAAAGATTTGCATACTGTGGAGCCATTTTACTTCCCATAGCTGTGCCAGTCTCCTGAAGATAGATCTTGTTGTCAAATTCGAAGTAATTGTGGGTGAGGATGAATTTTGTGAGTTTCACCACAGAATCAGCATCATTCCCGGTGTTTCCCATGAAGACTTTGCAGGCATTTAATCCATCCTGGTGTGGGATATTAGAGTACAAAGATTCCACATCCATGGTGGCCAGGATGGTTCCTTCTGGTAGAGAACCTATTGCTGCTAGTTTATTCAGTAGGTCAGTTGTGTCCTGAATGTAGCTGGGTGTATCCTTTACCAGGGGTTTAAAACACCCTCTACCCATCCAGATACTTGCTCAGTAAGGGTGTCCACACATGAAATAATCGGCCTCCCTGGATTTCCGGCTTTGTGGATTTTGGGAAGCATGTAGAATGTCCCTGTTCTTGGACTTTCTGGTATCAGGTCATCAGCTCTTATGGATTTGTCAGACAGACAAGATACCAACTTGCTTAGTTCCTTGTAATAGTCCTGTGTAGGGTCCGACCCCAGTTTTCTGTAGTAGCGTGTGTCCGTAAGTTGTCTGTTTGCTTCCTTCATATAGTCTGATGTGTTCATCATGACTATTGCACCTCCCTTGTCAGCAGGTTTAATGATGATTTCTTTGTTGGTTTTCAGAGACTGTATGGCCTTTCTCTCCTGGGCACTGATGTTGGAGGCTTGTCTCTTGTTGGTGGCTATGATGGTGGATTTTATCAAATGTCTGAATGAGTCTATATATTTATCCAAATGAGGGTTACGTCCAGGTGGAGGTGTCCAGTCTGACCTCTTCTTGGTTATTGGGATCCCTCTTCCTTCAGTCCGAGTGTTTTCTGAATCTTCTGTATCATTGAAGTATTCCCTCAGGCGCAGTCTCCTGAAAAAATGTTCCATATCACTGCAGAGTTCAGTTTTATCCAGGGCCTTAGTAGGACAAAATGAGAGTCCTCTAGAAAGCACGGCAAGCTCCACTTTGTTGGGTTTGTAATCTGAGAGATTGATGACACAGTTAGATGCTTTTGTGTCTGGAATGGAGTGGTTGTCAGAGTTGTCAGGTTTTGGTTTTGTTTTGTATCTGTTTGTATAGAGTCCGGAATGGAGGCGCAATCTGTGTAGTTTCTTTTCCTTGTTTTGAATCAGAAAGGTCCGTAGTTTGTTATAGTATTGTTGTAATTTTTGCTCTGTGCTTTCTGTAAGTGTTTTCCTCAGAGTTTCAATTGTCCTTGGACTTTACTCCTTATGCTGTAGCAGACATGCAAAAGATGGTTCCTTAGTCTTTCAGAAGTCCTGTGACAAAGGTTTTGTGCATAATGGGTATTGTAGGTGTGAAGAATTGGGTTTGTAATCCAGAGTCCTTTGGGAATTAGATTCTCCTTTTTGCATTTAGATAAGAAAAATGTCGCTGTCCATTTGTGCACGTTTCTCAGAAGTGTTTCAGTTCCAATTCCAATGTGCAGCATTGGACATTAAGTAAACCTTTCTTCTCCTTTTCATCCCCAGACTAATGGACAGACAGAACGAACCAATCAGACCCTGGAGCAGTATCTCCGCTGTTTTATCTGCCACCTACAGGATGATTGGGTGGATCTACTTCCACTGGCTGAGTTCTCTTATAACAACTCTCAGAGCGCCTCCACTAAGCAGTCTCCTTTTTACTCCAATCTAGGTTATCATCCTAACATTCTTCCTCGATTTCCCATAGATACGCCCTTGCCGGCAGTGGCTGAAAGAATCACTTCTTTACAAAAGAATATGGATCTTCTAAAGGAAAATCTAGAATTGGCTCAGGAAAGGTACAAGAAAGCAGCAGATAAATTTGTAAACCTGCACCAGCTTTCAAGGTAGGAGATTTGGTCTGGCTGTCAACCAGAAATCTTAAATTAAAGATTCCATCGTCTAAATTGGGACATAAGTACATTGGACCTTATAAGATCAATAAGATTATAAGTGCTGTTGCTTGTCGTCTTCAACTGCCCAGAACTATGAGAATCCACCCTGTCTTTCATGTATCCCTACTAAAGGCTGCAACACCCAATACGTTTCCTGGACGTTCTTCTCCTTGCCCTGACCCAGTGCTGGTCGATGGTCAGGAAGAATTTATGGTGGAAAGGATTCTAGATTCCAGGTTGTACAGAAATCAGTTGCAATATTTGATTAAATGGCAGGGCTACCCAGTGGAGGACAACTCATGGGAACCAGTCAACAATGTAAATGCTCCTCGCCTGCTCCGCCAGTTTCATCAGAGGTACCCTGACAAGCCTGGCCTGAGGTCATCCGGAGGTTGTCCCTAAGGGGGAGTAATGTAAGGTTCTTTGTCTCTGTTGACATGTTCCTTGAAACTCAGTTTTCCGTCGGCCATTTTGCTTTCTGTCTTTCTGCAGCTCTTGCCCTCAGTTAATATGGAGTTTCCAGTTTTCATGTTCCCGCCCTGATTCTTCCCTCTTGCTTCTTAAGCAGCCTCAGCTGAACAATCAGTGCTCCTGAATCAAGCCTCAGTCAGTCTGTGACCTGACTCCTGGAAGCCTTGGACTTGTACTCCAGCTATTCCCTACTGAGGAACCTTGGAACACTTTTGGACTCTGGAAACCTGCTGTTTGGTGAATCCATGTTTGCAGAGGAATTACGGTACAGAGAAGAGATCCTGAACCTGCTTTGGAGATTTATTGTAGTGCTTGAAGTTACTCTGGCCTGCTGTGTCTCCTGTCGCTGTTCCTGCAAACTGTGTGAACTTTTCAGCATGCTTGTATGAAGTAATACAAGTCATTTCATTTCAACCTATGTCTCCTGTGTTTTCCTCGCACCCAAGCACAAGACGCTATAGGAACTGTACACTATACATGACAGAGGGATTCGTATTCTCCCGGGTGTCTGTCTCATTGTACGTGTCAACTGTCTGTATCAGGTACTGTCGCTTTAAATCACATCTCCGTGCGCTCTGTCAGTATCTCATTCAGAGCAGTGTGCTGGCTGCAGCAGCGAGAAAACCCCTTTGACCCCCCTCCTCTGCTAATCACGTTGTCACATCTGTTTCTTGGCTTTGATTTTTATTTTTTTAAGCTAGTTTTTTGGCTACAGGTTTTAACGTGAAAATTATCAGGCATTCAGACTGATCTATATTCATTTTTTTTTTGCTATTCTGAGGAATAATAATTTTTTTTTTTTGTTACGTGATTTCAATGTCTAGAGAGACAGCAAGCAGAGATAGAAGGGAGGGGGAAGTGCTGGCAGCAGCCAGCTGACATTCCAGAGAGCGGTAGGAAAAAAAAAAAAACCTACGCTACCAGACAGAAGTTTTACAGTACTTTTCTTTTTGTTTTTATCATTTTACAATCAATTTTTCCACCTCTTTTCTGTTTTTTTAATTAGCTGTTTTAGTAACAAGGGTTGTTTTTCAGAGTTTTATGAGTAATACGGTTTTTCTTTTCTCCCCTTTTTGGTGAATTTATTTTTCTTTTTCTAGAGTTTTTTACTAAATCTAACTTTTGTTTTTAAGGTTTTTCTTTTAAGTACATTTTTAAATGATTTTGGAGAGATTTTTTCTCTAAGCAATTTATTTTAGAGTTTTATTTCTCCAGCCATTTTTTTTTCTACAAGCTTGCTTTAGACCAAGGTCACATAGATAAGGAGAATTACAGGCTGAGAGAGAGAGCAGACACAAACTGCGCAGCGGTCTGAGTAGCCCCTCCCGTCGGGCATTCGGCGAGGAAATAATTTTTTTTTTTTTCTCCTCAATCAAACTTTCGTGTTCAAGTTTTTGTTTTGGAAAAATTTCTCTTTTTTTTAAAATGGGGAACAAGATGGGCAAGCAGGAGAGTCTTATGCTCCCTGGAGAGAAAACTGCCCCCCAGCTGGTAGCTGAACAAGAAGGAGTAAAGTATGTAAAAAATTACAGACAGCTCATGAAAGTGTGTGAAATCCATAAGAAGGGCAGACTCCAAGCTGCGGAATGGCAGGATGTATTGAAAAATAGAAAAGGGAAGCTAGTAGATTCAAAATTGCTGACTGATGCAAATGCATGGTACAAAGTGGCAGTAAACTTGCATCGTTTAGGAAGTCCAGAAAGATATGTGAACAAGCCAGGATATGATTTTTATGTGTACAAGATAGAGAAAGATGCTAAGCCATCACCACCCCCATATGGTGAAGGGAAATATTGGACATGTTCAGTCTGTTCTCAACAGAATCCATGGTACAGGGACACTTGTGTAGCATGCGGTGCCCCCCACCTCTCCCTAGTCATTATATCAGGAGAAGAAAGTGCAAATCTCCCTACACAAAACGCTACATGTAGCCCCCAGACACAACAGCCCACAGCTAGGGCTTCACAGGGGGGTGGTATAGCTACAGGGCTGCTAGCATGGAACCATGACACTGATCCACCGCAGCCTCAGCAAGGAAGTGGGAAATCCCCATGCAGCAAGACAACTTTAAAGCCCAAATCTCACCCAGTGTATGCACCAAGTACACCATGTCACTTCTTATCTGATGAAGATGAAGATGCAACGTCACACATGCTGCCCAATACTAGGGAAGAAAACACACAAGCACCAATAGAGCAGGGACAGGTACAGGCACCATCCTATGAGCCCTTCATCCCAAGCCAGGTGATCAGTATGCTGCCAGACCCAGGGATACACCCCATGCTATTTTGCCAAAAAATGCAGCAGATCCAGCAAACGTATACAGCAGCCTGGATTGATCTCTGGACCGAAATGGAAATAAAAGCAGGTGATGCATTCTGGTCAATTATGAGAGAACACTTCAAGCTTCCAACAGAGTTAGATGCGTATGCCTGGGAGACAGGACCAAAGCTAATTGAGCAACTCAGAGAATGGGCCAAAAGCAGACTGACAGGACAAACTCTCAGCCTACATGTCACGAGTCAAGACAAGACAGAGTCTGTGGAGAAGTTCCATGACAGAGTAATGCAAGTGTTTCAAGATTTGGGCCTCATTACCCATGATCAGACACACAGACGGATGTTGGCACAGGCTTTTGTGCATGGACTGAGAGAATCAATCAGGAAACCACTGGTAGCAGCCAGGCCTGAGTACACGTCAATAGCAATGGATACCCTGCTCACAGTAGCAAAAAGGATTGAGTCCCGCCGGGACAGAAGGGATGTCAAGTGTTACAACTGTGGCGAGTTTGGTCATTTCCGGAACCGGTGCAGAACACTGACTTCACCCAGAAAAAGAAACACAGAAAGCAGTGAAGAACCCCGTCCATAGGACAAGAGCACACCAAGTCCACAAGGAACCCCACCAGTGGGACCAATATCCTGAGAGTGGATGGCGTAGTCAGATCTTTTCTTGTGGAACTCCGCAACCTCACCTACCTATCAGAATCTTCTGCTTCCTGCATGGGAATTGATGGTCAAGTCAGATATTTCCAGATTATGAAGCCCCTGAGCGTGTGGACTCAGCCAGAACACTCCATCATGTCCCAGTTTGTTGTGTAAAAAACCTGCACCCTCAACCTATTGGAGTGGACCTACTGCAGAAGCTGAAAGCGACCAGAGTGTTCCAGGAAGATGGGACCATGACACTTTCTTCACCTCTGACCCAAGAAGAAACAGGAACCTCAAACAACCACACTGCAGACCTAATCCAGGAGGTGCTGGACATAGTACCAGAAAAGCCACTCCATTACCCAGGTCAAGATGTCTCTGACCAACTGAAGGTCTAAGTGAGCTCGCCTAAGAAGACGGCTTGAGAACTTTGACATTGGCCAGGATATTCAACTCAAGAAGGACCCTACTCGCTTCATGGAATGGCAACACCTCATCCAGCTCTAACGCCAGAGGTTCATCTTTTGCAAGCACCAGGAGGTGCCCCCTGCAATCAACCAGTTCACCCAGGCTCTAGACCGGAAAAAGGCCACTCAGCTCTTCAAACTTGTGCACAAATACTGACCTGAGACCGAGCTGGAGAAAAAGAAACTACTGATGGCCCATGCTGAGAAAAAAGCAGCCGTTTAAGGAAACGTCCCAACAAGAAGACCCCCTGTGACCAGAGCAGGTGCTAACACAGTGACTGTCTTGGTGGAGAACAAGAAAGCCAGCTGGTCGTCATCTCTCATGATGTGGATCCTAGTAGACGGCTTGTTTTCCCGCCAGCACTGCACCAGCAGATGGGAGTCCCCTGCCGCATACTGAAGGACAAGGCCAAACTGGGCTGCCTCGCCCATCGGAATCAATCCCAGCTTTCCACAGTGAAGAAAAAGACTGTAAACCCCACTGAGTTCAGAATGGTGCAAGGCCTGGAGGCCGCGAAAGAGGCTACGGTATTTGAAACCCCAACAGTGCTGAACCATCACACTCTGCTCTCAAGAGTCCCAGTCACCGCAACGGTATTCACGGTGATCAACCTGGCCAGTACCTTCTTCAGTGTTTCCCCTCCACCTGGAGGCCTGCTTTCACGCACCAGTGCAGTGCATATGGACAATGTTGCCTCAAGGTGCTCAAAACAAGCCCTTTAAGTTTCACCAAGACAATGTCCTCCATCCTCGTCAACTGGATTGCAGAATATGCAAGAGTCACTCTTCTACAACACGTGGATGACCTTCTCTTTTGTGTGGTTGACATCAACACCTGCACAGTCTATTCCTTGTCTCTCCAACTCTACCTGGAAGAACAGCAACGCAAGGTCTGGAAGAACAAAGTCCAGTGATGTCAGAAGCAAGTTACATCCCTGGACACTGTATTGCCCACCAGACGAAACACATGTCAAAAGACTGGAAGACCACTGTGGAGAAGATGGCTCCCCCAACAACTCCAAGAATGCTGCAGGTTTTCCCTGGTCTAGTGTCATATTGCAGAACCTGGATCCCTGATGCCTCAGTCCTAATGCAGCCTCTGTGCGCTTGCATCAACGCAACCCCGCTCCTTCTATCAGACGCAGCCTTCAACCCATTCAGGAGATTGGAAGAACTCCACAGTCTCAGCGCCAATACCAGGCCTACCTGACTACGAAAAGTCTTTCCGTCTACCTGATGGAAGAAAGAAGGTCATGCTACTGGAGTCCTGGCACGGATTCACGGGGAAAACAGAGACTTTTAGGCTGCCTCTCAGCCCGCTTGGATCCAGTTGCAAGAAGAGCACCCTCCTGCCTGATGGCAGTATCTGCAGCACACACCCTCCTGGACAAGGTTGCTGACATCACTCTTGGACAGCCACTGGAAACTCTCACTCCGCATGACATCTTGGCAATCTTCAATCAAGCTCAACCAACAGTAATCTCCCCACCGCCAGGCATCTTTGTGGCGCCTCTATTGCCTTTGTCTCATAATGTCACCGTCTCCAGACCTACAGTCCTCAGCCCGGCCACTCTACTCCCACTCCCAAGGGGGTTACTTGGATGGCTCCAGAAGAAGTTTCAACACAGGAAGTGCAGTGACCAGCAATCAAGAAATCCTGTGGTCCAGAAGTCTGTCACCTAGCCTGTCAGCCCAGGAAGCAGAATTGATAGCGCTGACGAAGGCCTGCCAGATGACAGAAGGCAAGACTGCAAACATCTACATGGACTACAGGTACTCGCATGGCATAGCACATGACTTTGGACCCATCTGGGCTACAAGGGACTTCATCACAGCAAACGGGACAACCGTGAAGCATCATGGAGCCTTAAGGACCTGCTGGGTGTACTCCAACTTCCAAAATGGTGGCAATTTGAAAAATCAAAGTGCATGGAAAACTGAGAACAGAAGAGGCGTGAGGCAATAACATGGCGGACATGGCAGCCAAAGAAGCAGCCAAAGGAAGACAACATGAAGAAGTGGGAGAGGTCGTAGAGCCGGACGGCTACTACATGACGACTGAAGACAAAAAACCTGACAAAAAAGACGTCCTGGGATCTGCTCAAGAAGTTGCAAGACCAAGCTCAAAAAGGAGAAGAAGAGCTGAATGCGAAAAAAAAGCAACACGTGAAGAAGGAAGGCTATCAATAATAGACTTCAAACTCTGCCTACCACAAAGTATGCACCCTATGGTGGTCCAATGGGTACATGGACCCACATCCACATATCAAAGACACAGATGAATGATCTGATTGGTGCTTACTGGTTCGCTTCAGGGATCTCCACCCTAACAGCCAAATTCACCAGCAGCTGTCCGACCTGCGGCAAATGCAAGCCTGGACGTATGGAAGAAAGTCCCCCTCACCTCATCTGGAAAGACCACTCTACCAGCTTCAAAGGATTCAGATAGACCACATCCAGATATCGCCAAGTGAAGGATTCAAATACGCCATTGTGGTCAAAAGAAGTATTTTCAAGATGAACAGAAGCCTTCCAAGTCAGCAAAGACTACTGCAACGAAGCTACTTTCGGAAAATAGTGTGCAGATACGGGGTTCCAGAAATGATAGAAAGTGATCAGGGACCCCGCATTCACAGCAAATCTGACACACAAGACCCGATTAGCAGTAGGGTCAGATTTAGGCCTACACACTCCTTACCACCCCCAGAGCAGCAGGAAGGTAGAAAAACTGAACGAAACACTTAAGAATAGAATGCTGAAAAATTGCCCAAGAACACGCAAACCATGGCATGACACACTCCTAATTGCACTGTTTAGCGTAAGGCACACTCCCAGAGACCCAGAAAAGCTGTTTCGTGCCTGCATCTTCTGCTAACAGATAAGACATTTTCTTCTTTTAGTTTTTTGGTGCCTGCATTTTGTCCTGCACTTCTGTGGGGGTCTGCCGGTCCCCTTCGGGGCTTGTGCTCCTCTCAGTTTAGTTCAGCCACTGTTTGTTCATTTGCCTTTTTCCAGTTTTTTTCAGTGGTTGCTGTTTAGTTTTTGTTACACCAAGAACTAATTTAGGTGGTAGAGGTCGTGTGATCTCAGGTGTTTTTGTAATTAGTAGAGTTGGTACTTTTCAGGGTTTTTTGGGGTTGCAGTAAGTGTCCTTCCTATCCTTTTCTATTTAGGAAGTTTGGGCCCCAACGTTTGCTCATACTATTTTCTGTCTGTGTCTGTATTTCCTCTTGTCTAACCGCCATTACATGTTTGGGGCTTCCTATGTTCTTTGGGGATCTGCTCCGGGGCAGATAGCTTTCCTTTTTCTATCTTTAGGTGTAGTTAGCTTCTCAGGCTGTGACGAGGCGTCTAGGACCAACGTAGGAACTCTCCACGGCTGCCTTTAGTTGTGGTGGTTAGTCAGGGTACTGCAATCCCATAGATTCCAACCTCTCTGGTGTATTGCCTTTTTTTTGCCTGCTCTCCTCAGCTACCAGATCATAACACTTATGTAATTGAATTGGTCAAAAACTAATGTCCATTCTCGAGTTTTTCTCTTCACTGCCAGATTTGATGATCCTGTCCAAGAACCCCAGATGACATCAACCTCTGTGTAACTAGAGGGAAAGCCTGTTTGGATCCACGTATCGCATTGCAAGGAAGCTCCCGTACCAGGAGAGACACCTAAGCCATGAAGGATGTCGTGGATGCTCTGACTGACCAGACAGATGACCTACCTGATGAGTTCAAGGCCAGAGACCAAGTTAAAGCAGGATTTGAGTCACTATAAACAAAAATGTTGATTGATAAATTACATCTATTATAACCATACTCTCTAGAATGTCCATAAAATATACCAATCTGGCAGTTCTTAACACTAAACAACACATAGAGCTATACGATTAATATAACCCAAAGGAAGAGTTCCAGAACCGTGATTTTATATAAATATATCCAAATTTTATTTTAATCACTGTAACAAAATAAACAACAATAATAAAATGTTATAGAAAACACCCAAAACTTAAAGAGGAAACGTCTGGGCTACCTGCTATACCTAGGTATGTACACCATCTAGATTATCATACTCTCCGTTAAGCAAAAACAGTCTTGCCACACTAGCAGCTATATCTACCATTAATAAGGATTACTTTACCAGGAGGTGAATCAATCGATAAGTGACACCCGAGGTGCTGCAGCCCACACGTCTCCTCCTCACCCCTCAAATCAAAGACACCTGTTGCACCCACATCCCAGACAACACTGGCCCAAATGGTAAAGTCACAATGGCAATACAGAAACTTACTGAGTTATCAGAGGAACTGAAACAGAACTCAGGTGTCACTGACCCATGGGATCGATACTTTGGGTGGATGAGTGGTGGCAGAAAATGTTGGCACAGGTTGGGACAGCCATTATGGGGGTTCTCATTTTTGCGTTAATTACTGGTTGCTGTGTTATTCCTTGTATCCGCAGGATAATGGAAAAAACTGTTCAGGAGACAACCAATTTGATGCCACTCACCATCTTGGACCTCGCACCAGTCCGGAGGGAACTGCCTGGCTTGACCAGATCTCCGAACTACCTCCAGACTGAGAATACACATCCTTGATGAAACATCCTATCAACTATGAGATTATGATTGCAAACACATGAACCCCCGACAGGGACAGTCCTCCTGACCGCCCATTTGCGAGAAGTCTGTATTAGGTGGGGAGACATGCGCTAGGCATATTCTCAACCCGCCGCAGCACAAAAGAGTTGCAGCGCTTTGGGCCAGGAGCAGGTTTTTAGGGCAAGTGGTATCTAAGGGGGGACTGTCATGGAAATATATATGTATTCCATATATATTCAAAGTATATTCACATATATGTATTCACAGTTCACAGTTAGATAGATCTCACTTGCTAAAAAACCTTGTGCTCACATATTTCTAGGCCAGCTATAATCATCGTTTTAAAGAAATCTGGCCTTCATAAGGCCTTCATAAGGCCTTCATAAGGAACGTACAAAAAGTCTTATTAGATATCTGTTGTTTACATTTTAGTTATGCAAGACAACTAGGTCACAAGAATATAAAACAATAATTCTGCAACTTCAGCTCTTTTAATCATGATTATCATAATTATCATATTTACACTAAACAGCCAATAATCTAGCAGCTTTAATTGTATGTTAATTGACTAACCAGCCCCTTTTTGTAAACGTATAAAACCTTGAATGAATAATAAATGTATGTCTTTGACGAACTGTTATACTGACACTTGCGTTGTGGACAGTTTTCATTTCGTTCTGAGCGCTCAAAGAAGACATAAATAGAGATTTGGACATGGCAAGCAGCAAACACTGAAGGATATTTTTATCCTAATTAAATTTCCATATCAGTACCAGTCAGTGTGATCAGCATGCTAAATGGGTGTAGTTGGGTCGTGGATAGAGTTGAGCGATACTTTCCGATATCCAAAAGTATCGGAATCGGAATGGTATCGCCGATACCATTAAAATATCGGCGATACCCGATACCGATACCGGAAGTCCCATGTAAGTCTATGGGAACAAAATATCGTAACTAAAAAAACCCCATTCTTTCCTTGTAAACACCAAATATACACACATAGAATACATATATATATATATATACATGTCATTGTGACATATATATATATACATATATTTATAGTTTATTCACTTCTACATAGTAAAATAGCCTCTGATTCAATTGCCGGGTAAAGTCGGCTTTTGTGAAAAGACAGAAGCACCCGACATGAAATGACACTTGGTTTACATAGAGTTAACCATGTCTTTTCATGTAGTTTGATATCTGATTTGCACAAACAATTACATGAGTGTAAGTGTGCAAAATTTCACACCTTAGGGGTTAATTAAAGGTGTAAATTCGTTGTAAAAAAAATGGACTTTTTTGCTACAATTTACACCTTTAATTAACCCCTACAGGTGTGAAATTTTGCACCTTACACTCATGTAATTGTTTGTGCAAATCAGATATCAAACTACATGAAAAGACATGGTTAACTCTATGTAAACCAAGTGTCATTTCATGTCGGGTTCTGCATTTTCACAAAAGCCGGCAATTGAATTAGCGCTATTATACTATGTAGAAGTGTATGAACTATAAATTATATAATATATATGTGTCACAAACTCAATGACATGTATATATAATATGAGGTGTAAAATTGCTGAAAAAAAATGCGTGGGCTCCTTCCCTATTTTTGCAACCAGACAGACAAAGCCAGTGAGTGGGGGCAGATAATAATAGCCCAGAGAGGGACCATTATTTTTTGGCCCCCCCCGGCTACTAACATCTGCCCCCAGACACCCCAGAAAGGGCAAATCTCTAATTAGATAGCGTGGCGAATGGGTTAATAAGGGGTTAAAATGACCTTGCAATTGAAAGGTCACTTTAAGCCAGTTAATAATTGAGAGCTGTCAATTAGACAACTATCAATTATTAATCCTATTGTATGAAAGAAAAATCAAACACACACACTTTAATAAAAAAGAAGTTTAATGAAATAATCACACAGTTTTTGACCATATTTTATTTACCTGCTAAAACCATTTCCTGTAATAAAAATAAAATAATAAAGCAAAATTATTCTTACCAATCTGATGCACAGTCAGGTCCCACGGTGTAATCCTTCAGAAAGGGTTAATGTTTACTGCAGGACCGCAGCTAATGCTGCAGCCTCACAGTAAACCCCCAAATGAATGAGCTCCTCTCCTGGCTGACAGGAGAGGAAGTGGAAAGCTTAATTGATTGCTTTCCACTTTCACTTCAGGTCAGCCAGGGACACAATCAGTGACGTCAGAGGGAACTGATTAACAAAAATAGGGGTTTCTCTTCGAAAAAAAATTGGCGTGGGTCCCCCCTATTTTTGTTAACCACCAGATGAAGCAGACCGCTGAGCCTGGATTTTCAGGCTGTTAAGGAGCCAAGATCCATGGACCTTGCCAGCCTGATAATACCAGGCCACAGCAGTCTGCATATCTTGGCTGATTAACAAAAATAGGGGATCCGCTCGAAAAAAATTGGCGTGGGGTACCCCCTATTTTTGTTAACCAGCCAGATGAAGCAGACCGCTGAGGCCTGGGTTTTCAGGCTGTTAAGGAGCCAAGATCCATGGACCTTGCCAGCCTGATAATACCAGGCCACAGCAGTCTGCTTAGCTTGGCTGGTTAACAAAAATAGGGGTTCCCCCTCGAAAAAAAAAAACAACGGCGTGGGGATCCCTCTATTTTTTTAACCAGCCAAGTAAAATGCAGACTGCTGCGGCCTGGTATTAAAAGACTGTCAAGGCCCATGGATTTTGGCCCTCAACAGCCTGATAAACCAGGCTACAGCAGCCCCACATTTGGCGCATCAAAAGATGTGCCAATTGTGGCACTTTACCCGGCCTTCCCACTTGCCCTGTAGCGGTGCAAGCGG
>JARQOD010001372.1:0-36377 GCA_033576555.1 Oophaga sylvatica
TGTTGTGGAACCTAGGATCCCATGCCAGATTTGTTTTTAGGGGATCGAGCTAAGTTTCAGATTTCAAAAATAATTGTAAATTGTTTTTTGCCTTAAAATCTAAGTCCTCAGGAAACGCAGCGCAGCAGGTTCAAATTGTCATCTCTCTCCTGCGCGGCGATCCTCAGGATTGGGCTTTTTTCCCTGATACCTGGGGATCCTGTTTTGAGTGATGTTGATGCATTTTTTCAGGCTTTGGGGTTATTGTACGATGAGCCTAATGTCACTGATCAAGCTGAAAAAGCCTGTTGGCATTAAATCAGGGGCTTGATGACGCTGAGTTATACTGTCAGAGATTCCGTAGGGGCAGTCCTGACCAAATGGAATGACGACGCTTTGGCGGCCCTTTTCCGGAAGGGTCTGTCGGATAATGTAAAGGATGTTATGGTGGGATTCCCTGTCCCCTCTGGTCTCAATGATTCTATGTCATTGGCGATTCAAATTGACAGACGTTTGCGTGAGCGGAGAAGTATGCGTGGAGTGGTGTTGCCTTGTGAGCCAGCTGCTGAGCCCATGCAGTGTGATGGAGTGGTGTCTGGGGCACAGCGTCATGAGTTTCGAAAGCGCAATGGGTTATGTTTCTACTGTGGTGATGCCTCTCATGCTATTTCAGTCTGCCCTAAGCGGGGAAGACATTTTGCACGCTCAGTTGTCTTGGGTAGTGTTCAGACTAAGTTTTTATTAACTGTCACTCTGATATGCTCTCTGTCCTCATTTTCTGCTCAGGCTTTCGTTGATTCTGGAGCAGCTATTAACCTGATGGATTATGATTTTGCTAAGCGTTGTGGGTTTTCCTTGATACCCCTACAGAAGTCTATTCCTTTACTGGGGATCGATTCTACCCTTTGGCTGAGAATAAACCCCAGTTTTCTACTCAGGTGATAATGAGGGTTGAACCTGATCACCAGGAGTGCTGCAAATTTTTGGTTCTATATAATCTGCATGACATTATAGTGCTGGGTTTCCCTTGGTTACAGTCTCATAATCCTGTTTTGGATTGGAAATCTGTGTCTGTAACCAGTTGGGGCTGCCAATGTGTTAATACCAACACTCCTGTTTTTTCTGCCTCCCCCCAGGCTGAGGATGTTCCTGACTTTTTGTTTGATTTTTCTGATGTGTTTAGCGAAAGTAAATCTGCATCCTTACCTCCCCATAGGAGCTATGACTGCGCTATTGAATTAGTGCCGGGTAGTAAATTCCCTAAAGGTCGCCTTTTTAACTTGTCTGTACCTGAACATGACGCTATGCGGTCTTATATCAAGGAATCATTGGAGAAGGGTCATATCAGACCATCCTCTTCACCCTTAGGTGCCGGTTTTTTTTTGTGGCCAAAAAAGATGGTTCATTAAGGCCGTGTATTGATTATCGTCTCTTGAACAATATTACTGTGAAATATCAATACCCGTTACCCTTGATTTCTGACCTGTTTTCCAGGGTGAAAAACGCTACTTGGTTTACTAAGCTTGACCTCAGGGGGGCGTATAACCTTATTCGCATTAAGCACGGGGATGAATGGAAGACGGCATTTAACACCCCTGAAGGGCATTTTGAGTACCTTGTGATGCCCTTTGGGCTCACTAATGCTCCTTCCGTCTTCCAGTCCTTCATGAATGACATTTTCAGGGATTTTGTGGACAAGTTTCTGATTGTTTATTTGGATGATATCTTGATTTTTTCTAATGACTGGGACTCTCATGTGAAACATGTTCGAACTGTATTCCAGATTTTGAGAGAGAATGCTCTGTATGTGAAGGGATCAAAGTGTCTTTTTGGCGTACAGAAGATCTCATTTCTGGGATTCATTTTGTCCCCATCTGTTATTGAAATGGACCCGGTCAAGGTTCAGGCCATCTGTGATTGGGTCCAACCTACTTCATTAAAGGCTCTTCAGAGATTTTGGGTTTTGCCAATTTTTATCGTAAATTTATTGGTAATTTCTCTGTTATTGTTAAACCATTAACTGATTTGACCAGAAAGGGTTCTGATGTGGTGAATTGGCCTCCTGAGGCAGTCTCTGCGTTTCAGGAACTTAAGCAGAGATTCACTTCTGCTCCTGTTCTACGGCAGCCTGATGTTTCTCTGCCATTTCAGGTGGAGGTTGATGCCTCTGAAATTGGGGCAGGTGCCGTTTTGTCCCAAAAAGATCCAGAGACCTCTAAAAGTAACCCTTGTGCCTTTTTCTCTCGAAAATTTTCTCCTACTGAACGTAATTATGACGTGGGTAATCGGGAGTTATTGGCCATGAAGTGGGCTTTTGAAGAGTGGAGACATTGGCTGGAGGGAGCCAAACATCAGGTGGTGGTCCTTACGGACCATAAGAATCTGGTCTATCTGGAATCTGCCAAGCGACTCAATCCTAGACAGGCCAGGTGGGCCTTGTTTTCACACGTTTTAATTTTGTGGTTTCCTTCTTCCTGGCACTAAGAATGTTAAGGCGGATGCCCTCTCGAGGAGTTTCCTTGCGGACTCTCCTGAGCTATCTGATCCCTCTGTTATTTTGAAGGAGGGTGTAGTTCTTTCCGCCATCTCGCCCAATTTGAGACTTGCTCTGGAGGGGTGTCAGGAGGATAGGCCCGAGCGCTGCCCTGTTGGAAAATTGTTTGTCCCGGACCAATGGAAAAAGAGTGTGATGTCTGAGATTCATTGTTCCGCATTGGCTGGGCATCCCGGAATTTTTGGTACCAGAGACTTAGTTAGTCGGTCCTTTTGGTGGCCTACCTTGTCTCGCGATGTCAGGGAATTTGTGCAGTCCTGCGGGACTTGCTCTCGCTCCAAGCCTTGCTCTCGCTCTAGTGGTTTGTTGATGCCATTGCCTGTGCCCAAGAGACCATGGACCCATATCTCTATGTATTTCATTTCCGATCTTCCTGTTTCTCAGAGAATGACCACCATCTGGGTAATTTGTGATAGGTTTTCCAAAATGATACATCTTGTGCCATTACCTAAGTTGCCTTCCTCCTCTGAATTGGTGCCGTTGTTTCTTCAGCACGTGGTTCGTTTACACGGCATTCCTGAGAACATTGTGTCTGACAGAGGAGTCCAGTTTGTTTCCAGATTTTGGAGGACTTTTTGTTCTAAACTGGGTGTTCAATTGTCTTTCTCCTCGGCATTTCATCCTCAGACCAATGGTCAAACTGAGAGAACAAACCAGACATTGGAGACTTATCTAAGATGCTTTGTGTCTGCTGATCAGGATGACTGGGTCTCTTTTTTGCCTTTGGCTGAGTTTGCTCTTAATAATAGGGCTAGCTCTGCCACTTTGATGTCTCCGTTTTTCTGTAATTCTGGGTTTCACCCTCGATTTTCTTCAGGACAGACGGAGGCTTCTGTCTGTCCAGGTGTTGACTCTGTTGTTGAGCGTATGCAGCAGATTTGGGACCAGGTAGTGGAGAGGTTGTCCTTCTCTCAGGAGAAGGCCCAGCGGTTTGCTAACCGGCATAGGACTGATGGTCCCCGGTTTAAAGTGGGGGACTTGGTCTGGTTGTCCTCAAAGAATATTCCTATGAGAGTAGCATCTCCTAAATTTAAGCCTAGGTTCATTGGACCTTATAAGATCATGGAGATTATTAATCCTGTTTCTTTTCGTTTGCTTCTTCCAGGGACATTTAAGATCCATAACGTGTTCCACAAGTCCTTGTTGAAGAGGTTTGTTGAGCCAGTGGTTCCTGCTGCTGTGCCTCCTGACCCTGTTTTGGTTGAGGGCAATCTGGAGTATGTGGTTGAGAAAATATTGGATTCTCGTTTTTCTAGACGAAGACTCCAGTATTTGGTTAAATGGAGAGGTTATGGTCAGGAAGATAATTCTTGGGTGTTTGCTTCGGACATCCATGCTAGGAGACTTATCCGTGCGTATCATAGAACTCATCCTGACCGACCTGGTTGCTCAAATGAGGGTTCGGTGACCCCTCCTCAAGGGGGGGGTACTGTTGTGAATGGGTTTGAGATGAGTTCTGAGCAGAGCCTCCCTCTGGTGGTTACAAGCGGTACTAGTGAGGATTGTGAAGACTGGGAATCAGGTGTTACTGATTGGTCTTATTTAAGGGAATCATTTTCCCATCAGGGTTGCCGGTGATCAATTGTTCTGGTCTGAATCCTTCTTTCCAGTTTCCCTTGTAGCCTGCTGTGTCGTGTCTGCATCTCCTGCTATCAGATAAGACAATTTCTTATTTTGTGTTTTTGCTATATTTTTGCATTTGGTCCTGCACTTCTGTGGGGGCCTTCAGGGTCCCCTCCGGGGGCTTTTGCCCTCTCAGTTTAGTCCAGCCACTGTGTTTTGTACTTTTGCTTTTTCCAGTTTTTTCAGTGGCTGCTGTTTTTGTTACACCAGAGAACTAATTTAGGTGGTAGAGGTCGTGTGATCTCAGGTGATTTTGAAATTAGTAGAGTTGGTGTTTTTCAGGGTTTTCTGAGATTGCAGTAAGTACCCTTCCTATCCTTTTCTATTTAGATAGTTTGGGCCCCAGCGTTTGCTCATACTATTTTCTTTCTGTGTCAGTATTTCCTCTTGTCTAACCGCCATTACATGTTTGGGGGCTTTCTATTGTCTTTGGGGTTCTGCTCCGGGGCCGATAGCTTTCCTATTTCTATCTTTAGGTGTAGTTAGTTTCTCAGGCTGTGACAAGGCGTCTAGGACCAACGTAGGAACGCTCCACGGCTGCCTCTAGTTGTGGTGGTTAGTCAGGGTACTGCAATCTCATAGATTCCAACTGCTCTGGTGTATTTCCTTTTTTACCTGCACTCCTCAGCTACCGTAACATAACACTTTACATTGTTCGATTAGAAGGAATATACCGCTATGCCCTACATGCATATTAATATATTACCATATATTCCATTCTACTTTTGGTCATTGGTAATGTGCACATTTTGTTGATTCACCTTTATCACTAGACCTTTCTGTATTCTATATATTTATATATATGTCTGCTATTGCCACACCACGGCCATGTCATCTTCTTACTGGTTTTTTATTGTTTTTGTACATGGTGTGTAATGATGTTTCTATGTATTGTATTTTGAAATAAAGTATATATATATTTTTTGAATTACTTTTTTGTAATCACTTTATTTTTTAATTAATTTTGTAATTTCCATTCACACTAGTTATTTCATTTATTAGGGATTTAAGCTCCCAATTTTTCCTCATGGTATCATGTATTATTTAGGAGAGCATCTCGCCTTATGAAAATGGCTGTTTTGATATTCTCTGTTCCAGAGTATGTTTATATATCTCGCCAAGATGATGGTAGATGATGTGTCAGAGCTCCCAGGGTCGATATTCCACCTGTGGTATACACACAGAGAGGAGGTACGACAAGCGTAGGGAGATAACCGAGAGCAGTCCTGTGTTCTTTCAGCCGGGTCCAAAGTACCCTCAGCTGTGACCCTCCAGAGTGACACCAGCCAGAAGGAAAGAAGTCTCTTTTATACCCGAGGCAGGTGATCTATTTTTAGAATTACCCAGTGTGCTTCAGTTTATCCTCATAGCTCAAACTGGTTAGAGTACAATACACAATTAGCATATCAGCTCGCAAGATTGTCTTCTTGACCCAACAGACATAAACACTTAAATCCACAAGCCAATATACAGATAAAAAGTCAATTCTTGTGGGTTTACAAAAACATGGTTGTCTGGGAAATTAAGATACAGTCTGGTTTCTTCACATTGCTCCCCCATCTTAATTAACCAGACATGATAGGCTTCCAGTCATCCTTCTCTACTTGTCAGGACAGTCCATCGACGTTTCCATTATCTTTGCCCTTTTTATGGGAGACAGAAAAATTATAGGACTCTAAGGCCAGACTCCATCGTAGTAAACGTCCATTTACCCCAGCAGTCCGTTTAGCAAACTTAATGGATTATGGTCAGTTATGACCATGAATTCCTTGCCGTAGAGGTAGGGCTGCATTTTCTTTAAGGCCAAGATTATGGACAAGCATTTTTTCTATTGTGGCGTATGCTTTCTCCCGGTCCAACAGTTTCGGGAAACGTAAGCTACCGGGTGTTCTTGACCATCGTCCCCCACTTAACAGTATGGCTCCCAATCCGGTGACCGATGCATCTGTTTGGACAATGAACCGACAGCGGAAGTCAGGAGCAGTCAGGACTGGGCTTTGGGCTAGCTGGGTTTTCAACTGGAGGAATGCCGACTTGCACTCTGGGGTCCAGATGAGATTGCGGGCATATTGTTTGGTGGTAAGGTCAGTGAGGGGCTTTGCTACTGTACTGTAAGTGGGGATAAACTTTCGATAATAGTTTGCGGCCCCTAGAAAGGCACGTACGTGCTTTTGGTTGGCTGGGCGAGGCCACTTGGTAATGGCCTCTACTTTTGCAGGTTCGGGACAAATGCACCCACTTCCTACCCGATGTCCAAGGTACAGTACCTCGGCCATCCCCATTTGGCACCTGTCAGGTCAGATGGTAAGCTGGGCTTTTGCTACCCTCTGCAGCACCTGTGACACATGTTGAAGATGCTCTTCCCAGTTATCGCTGAAGATAGCAATGTTATCCAGGTAGGCCTGAGCATAGTCGGGGCATTCTTCATCCCAAAGGGCATGCTGGTAAATTCATACAGGCCAAAAGGGGTGATGAATGCAGACTTTTCTTGAGCTTCTTTTGTGAGTGGGATCTGCCAGTATCCCTTGCTCAAATCATTGGTAGATATGAACCGAGATCAGCCTAGTTTGACTAGTAGTTCATCCACCCGAGGCATGGGGTACGCGTCAGTAACGGTGACCTCATTGAGTCGCCTATAGTCCACACAGAAGCGAGTACTCTTGTCTTTCTTGTGCACCAACACTACACTGGCTGCCCATGGGCTATGGGAAGGAACTATGATCCCCATATTCAACATGTCATCCACTTCGGCCTTCATCATTGCCGACACTGGAGGTGTCACATGGTAGGCCGGTGGAGTTGCTACCCCTGTGTTAACATGATGCTGGACCAAGGGGGTTCAACCAGGCTGACTCGTGAACAGGAAGCCATATGTTCCAAGCAGTTCTGTTAATTGTTGCTTCTGTGGTGGACCAAGCCGCTCCCCCAACGAGACATCCGCTACCCCCATTCCTCTTTTGGATTCGACCAATAAGTCCGGGATCTGGTCCAGATCTGGGTCATCTAAAGGGGACAACAAACTGCTAGGTTGGTAACTTCCCTTTCCTCATAAGCTTTTAGCCTGTTAACATGATAGGTCCGTTCACAAACACCAGCTTGATCCAAAGCCACAGTGTAGGTTGTCTCCCTGCATTTCCTGGTGATGGTGAACGGACCTGCCCACATGGCTTGCAGCTTTTTTCTGCGTACTGGTACTAGTACTAGAACCTTCTGTCCACAGGTAAGTTCTTGCACTTTGGCAGTATGGTTGTGTCGAGAAAGGGGGTCAGTGAGTGCTCTTGTCCGCTGGCCTGGCTGCCTTTTGAAAGACTACATGGACCAGGGCTCATACCACTGAACGCCCGCTCTATTTCCCCGTGGGCAACATACTACACAGACAATGCAGGGTTAGGGTAAAACAGTGTGGCAATGCTTTCTTGAACAACACCCTGTAGCAAACACAACCTTCCCAGCAATTACCCCCAACATGGTGAACATTACAGGGCCAATCCTTCCGCTGACTCGCCTGGATAACTGTAGATGTTACGTCAGAGCTCCCAGGGTCGATATTCCACCTGTGATATACACACAGAGAAGAGATATTGACAAGCGTAGGGAGATGACCGAGAAGAGTCCATAGAGTCCGTAGAAGGCCCAAAGCCAGTTGACACAACGTCACAGCTCCCATGGTCGCTATTCCACCTGTGATATACACACAGAGAATAGATAACAACAAGCGCAGGGAGGTGACAGTCCATACTGTCCATTCAAGGTCCAAAGCCAGTTGACACGAGAGTCACCACCTGGCTTATCCGACCACCTCCATGAAACCAAGCGACCAGCGGGTCCCAAAACCTGGCTTTCTCCACACATATCCATGGTTCAGAGATGGTCACTGGATCAAATCTGTGTCCTTCCAACCGAAGCCAAAAACTCGTAGGTCGATTCGCATAGATCCGAGTCCCTTGTGATGGTGCTATGATGAATTAGCTGCAGTCCTGTCTCTGGTCCGTTGAGTCTTGTGCAGAATGGCCGATTGGTAGCTCTGTGATGAGATGAGGTCTCCTCTGCTCTCTGTCTCTTGTTTTTATACCTGAGATATGTAAGCTATTTTTACAATTTCCCAGTGTGCTTCAGTTCAGCCTCATAGCTCACACTGGTTAGAGTACAATAGCATATCAGCTCAAAATAAACACAGATAAACACCCACTATGTACAAGTAACTATTACAGTCTTAAGGGCCCGTCTCACATAGCGACACACCAGCGATCCCGACAGCGATCAGGATCGCTGGTGTGTCGCTAAATAATCGCTGCTGAGCTGCCAAACGGGCAGCTCAGGCAGCAATCAGGACAGCGACACTGCGGGTAAACATCGCTTAGTTACCCGCAGTGTACGTTGGATACCAGCGCACTGATGCAGGGAGCTGGTAACCAAGGTACATGTCGGGTTTCCAGGCGCTGCGTGGTGCCTGGAAACCCGACGTGTACCTTTGTTAACAGCTCCCCTGCAGCAGCGCGCTGGTATCCAACATACACGTCGGGTTTCCAGGCACAGCCCAGCGCCTGGAAACACGATGTGTACCTTGGTTACCAGGTGATTGCTGGTCTCCTGCCTGTCACACGCAGTGATGCGTGCTGGCCAGCGGGAGACCAGCGATCAAAAAAAAGTCCTAGTATTTCTGACATGACCAGCGATTCACAGCAGGGGCCTGATCGCTGGTACGTATCAGACATAGCGAGATCGCTGCGGAGATCGCTGTTTAGCAGCGATCTCACTATGTGAGATGGGGCCCTTACACAATATGTTAAATAGTATATCAGCTTGCAAGATTGTCTTCTTGACCCACCAGACATAAACACTTAAATCCACATGCCAATATACAGATAAAAAGACAATTCTTGTGGGTTTACAAAAACATGGTAGTCTGGGAAATTAAGATGCAGTCTGGTTTCTTCACAGGTTGTAACAACGTCATTGCCTTTCCTGAGCTATTTCTAAATTTCCATGGGCTAAGGCCATGAGGTACCTCATCTTCTCCCTAAACTTTTGGACATACTCCAGAATAAGTACCTCTTCTATGGGAAAAGTGCCCTCCCAACTCTCTCTTACTAACTCTAATGGCCCTCGTATTTTCGGCCATACAGCAATTCAAAAGGAGAGAACCCGGTAGAATCCTGCGGCACCTCCCAGTAGGCAAACAGGAGCTGTTGCAGGTTTTTCACCAGTCCCCTCCCTCAGACTCCACATACCGGCTAATGAGCTAATTGAGCGTTCCATTGAAACACTCACACAGCCCATTAATTTCAGGGTGGTAGGGGGTGGTACGCATGGGGCGGACACCATGTTTCTCCCAGAGGGTCTGAATCAGCTCGCTTTGGAACTGGGTCCCCTGGTCGGTCAATACCTCCTGTGGAAACCCTACTAGACTAAAAATGTCCTGTAGAGCTTGAGCCACGTGCTCTGCATCTATGGATGACAGGGCAATGGCCTCCGGACAGCGGGTGGCAGTCGACCAGGGTGAGGATGAACCTCTTTCCGCTGAGGCTGGGGATAGCTAGAGGACCCACTAAATCGATGGCAACCCTCTGGAATGGTTCACCTATTACGGGTATGGATTGGAGCGGGGCACGACAGGGTGCTCCCATCCGTTGACAAACCGAACAAGAGGCTCGGTATTTCTGCACCTCTTGGGCGATCTTTGGCCAAAAGAAACTACGCAGTATTCGAGCCCGGGTCTTTCTCACCCCCATGTGCCCAGCTGCAGGAGCGTCATGAGCTAAGCGCAGGAGTTGGGGCCGATACTGCTGAGGTACTAAGAGCTGATGGACACGGGTCCAGGGTTTCTCTGGGAATAATGCAGGCTTTTCCCTATATAGCAGTCCATTCTCCCATCTATACACCTCCCCCTGATTTGTTTCCCCAGGTCGAGCGGCCGCACTTGGGGCAAATTATAGGGTGGGGTCCGTGAGTTGGGCTTCCCTAAACTCCTTGCGATCTGTCTCCCCCCCAGTCAATAGCAACAGTCTGATCAAGTGTACTCACCGCCATTGGCTGAGGGCGTTGATGGAGACTTGGAGGGTGGGTTATCCTCAGGATGGGTGGCAGAAGGATCCACATCAGGGTGTTTCTTGGCTTGGCTGATGACAGTAACAAATTGGCTGGACAGTCCTTGTCTGAGGTAATTCCCCAAAATAACAGGTGTGGGGATGCCGTCCATGAGTCCCACTTTGACCTCTCCCTGGTCAGTACCCCAGTCCAGCTGCACACGGGCTAGAGGGATGTCCGAGCGCTGCCCTACAGCCAGGGAGATGGTCGCTTGGTGACCTGGTAGTGTTCAGGTGGAACAATATCTGGACTGACCAGTGTGATGGAGGACCCAGTGACCCGAAGTCCCTGGATATCACCGACCTTGACTGGCTGGATGTGGCATTGGTGGTTGGCTGGTGTAGGCTGGCCAACCCGCTCTGTAGTATTGACAGGATATATCACTGTTGCTAGTGTATCCTGGGAATAGCATCCCTCCGACCCTGTTGGCTCGTGGTGGCAGATGTTGACTGGGTGAGCTGGCAGACGGGCTCCAGGCATGGTGCCCTGGCCCTGGGAACAATCCTTGGCAATGTGTCCAAGGCGCCCGCATGTATAGCAGCGCCGTGGGTTGGGCAACTCACGGGTACTGTTGGTAACACTTGGTCCTGGTGGTCAGTCAAATCTTTGGCTGAAGGGTCTTCTTGGATTGGTGGGCATATTGGGTCTCCAATGAAGTTGGTTGGCTGTAAATTCGTCATCCAATCAGGCTGCTTGCTCTGGAGTGTCAGGCTTCCAGTTGGCTACCCACTCTTAAATTTCTGGAGCCATCTTCTCCATAAGTTGCTCAAGCATAATCGCGTACCGAAGGGCAGAAACAGAGTGGGCAGCCCTACCGTCAAGCCAGCGGTTGCAGTGTCTGCGGAGTTGACTGCCAAATTCTACATAGGAGACCTCCTGGCAAGACAATGTCCGGAACTTGGTGCGATATCTCTCGGGGGTGATGGTAAAAAGTGCCAGCAGGGTGTCCTTAATAGTTCCATAATCCTGGCAGTATTGAGACCCAAGTGACCGGGCAGCATCCCGTGCTCGACCAAACTAGTCCACAGGTATTTAGCCCAATCAGCTATGGGCACCTGGTGCATCAGCATTTAAGTCTCAAAATCTTGCACATGTTCATCGACTTGTGTTGGACTCATTAAACACTGGCACGTCTCTGTAGCGGAGTTTGTTGGGAGACTCCCATGGGTTAGGGTCTGATGCTGTAGAGGTACTGGAACTCCCAAAATTGATTCCAGAGCACAAGCTCTTTCACCACTTGAGGCTCTAGGTCCCAATGCAACCAACAACTCCTGAATTCGGGCTGCAGCTGACTGGGTAGATTTCCAGACCGGCACAGGGTCCTGGCTCTGGCAATTCCTCTGGGTCCATCTCAGCAGTTTTCGTCATCCTCCACAATGTTCTTGGCATCCCAACGAACTAATTCCTTAATCAAATCTGACAGTGTACATGGTCTGGTAATCAATCCGTCGAAGCTGGCACAGCTCCTGTAGTTGTCATTTCTTGTTACGACTATACATACACTCTGGTCCTCTTCCCAAGGCCGAGTTGGTGGGGTTGGACATGGTGGCGCCCGAAACCTACTGTGTATGCCTCATCAATGGTCTGCTGGGTCTGTCTGCATGCCTCCTTGATTGTGAAGCCCTGGACGGTGCCTACGAACACCAGTCCCCTGCAGCTCCCACAGTTCCGTTGAGCTGAGTAGTGTCCCACTGCTGCCACCATTTGTAGAGAAAAGGGGTCAGTGGGTGCTCTTGTCCGCTGGCCTGGAAATAAATAAGACAGTAGACTGTACATGAATCACATGTAGCATTTGCTCTAATGGATGAAACACTGGGGGCATTTATTTGGTATAAAGGAACGTTATTGTTTCTTATGTTGTGTGATTCTTAATGCACTGACACTTTATAGCACATGCAATTATTCCTGATGGGACACATGTACAGTATACTGTCTTATTTATTTCCTTGCCATATGCACTTTAGTGGTAATTTTTATGCACTTGCACCTTATTGAATATAAATTATTTGCACTATCATATATTTTTCATAAAGGCTGTGATGCACTAGTGCAAATTTACATAAATCTCTGTGACATCCAGTTTATTGTAGAGCTTCTCTCTCTCTTCCACACGGGCATGTGAGATGTTTGTAATCGATTGATCATCTGATTTTTGCGGGACGGAATGTTGTTATATTTACCATTTGTTTCTTTTCTGTGTGACCTCGCCTTTTTTACTTGCTTTTATATCTTGTTATTGATTTAATAAAATATTTTGTTTTATAATGAATTTTTGATGGGAGTTATTTTTATAGGTTTTACTAATTGTTTACAGATGTTGTTATGGAAACGACCTCCATCTACATTGCATAATCAATAAGCGAGAAATTTTTATTTATTACATTACACAAATATTATGAATGATAAATCTTAAAGTTTTCAACGAAAAATAGTACATTTTAATCAACGTTCAACAATCGAATGTGTTAAAAATCTTAATAATCTTCTAAATGTGCCCCTGCTGTGTACTGTGTAACGGTTATGTCTGACCGTGCAGGGACACGGTCTGAACAAACCACCGGTTCTGGGCAGTGGAGGAAACAAAAGAGAGTATACAGACAGGACAGCAGGGGATCACAGATGGTGTTTTTAAGCAGGGAGGGAAATGTTCTACTTCACAGAAACAATATGACAGAAAGAAATATGACGTAACAGTACCTGCCTTTGATGTGAGCTCACACGCTGAGCCCATATCTTTCCCGCCACTTGATGGCTAATTTATCGTAACTACCCCGAAAGAGTATTAGTAAAAAAGCTCAGGGCACAAAACATAAGCCCTCACAAATCCCCAGATCTTTAAAAATGAATGTTACGAGTTTCGAAAAATGTTGACAAATCTAACTTTTTTCTTTTACAAATTTCCACATTTTTTTTTACCACAAAAAAAATAAACTATAAACATTTGGTATCTGCGTACTGGTACGGACCTGGGGAAGCAAACTGCACAGTTTTACCATATAGTGAACAGGGTAAATAAAATACCCAAAAAAAACCTTTGTGGACTTGAAATATTTTTGCAATTTCAACGCACTTGGAATTTTGTTTCCGGTTTTCCAGTACACTATATGATAAAATATATGTGTCATTCAGAAGTGCAACTCACCCAGGCAAAAAACAATCCCTCATATGGCTATATCCATGGAAACATAGAAAAGTTAAGGTTCTTGGAAGAAGGGGAGTATAAAACAGAAATGCAAAAATGGAAATGTCAGGAAGGGGTTAAAGATATTTAATGTTTTCTACATTCTGAACTTCAAAGTGGCTTTTCCTGTGTAAATTCTGATATTTAGCAATATCTGATCTAACAGTGAAACATTTTCCACATTCTAAACATGAAACTGGTTTCCCTCTGTGTGAGATCTTTCATGTCTAACAAGACCTGATTTATAGGTAAAGCATTTTCCACATTTTGGGCATGAAAACGGCTTCTCCCCTGTGTGATCTCTCTCATGTGTAAGAAGATTTGATTTATTAGCAAAGCATCTTCCACATTCCTGACATGAATACGGCTTCTCTCCTGTGTGAATTCTATAATGTTTAATAAGACTTTGTTTTTGGTTAAAACAGATTCCACATTCAGAACATGAGTACGGCTTCTCCCCTGTGTGAATTTTTGATGTCTAAAAAGACCACATTTATGGTTGAAGCATTTCCCACATTGTGAACATGAAAATGGTTTTTCCCCTGTGTGAACTCCTTCATGACTAACAAGACTTGATTTATGGGTAAAGCATTTTCCACATTTTGGGCATGAATATGGCTTCTCCCCTGTGTGAACTCTTTGATGTCTTATGAGATGATATTTCTGATTAAAACATTTCCCACATTGTGAACATGAAAATGGTTTTTCCCCTGTGTGAATTCTTTCATGAACAACAAGTTTTGATTTCTGGCTATAACATTTTCCACATTTTGGGCATGAATATGGCTTCTCACCTGTGTGATTTTTTTGATGTCTAATAAGAATATATTTACAGTTGAAGCATTTCCCACATTGTGAACATGAAAATGGTTTTTCTCCTGTGTGAACTCCTTCATGACTAATAAGATATGATTTACGAGTAAAGCATTTTCCACACTTTGGGCATGAATATGGCTTCTCCCCTGTGTGAGTTCTTTGATGTGTTATGAGATGATGTTTCTTATTAAAACATTTCCCACATTCTGAACATGAAAATGGCTTCTCCCTGTGTGAAGTCTTTGATGCACAATAAGAATATGCTTATATCTATAACATTTCCCACATTCTGAGCATGAATATGGGTTTTCCCCTTTGTGGCTTCTTTGATGTTTAATCAAAACTGATTTTACAGTAAAACATTTCCCACATTCTGAACATGAAAATGGCTTCTCCCCTGTGTGAAGTCTTTGATGTCCAATAAAATTATGTTTATGTCTAAAACATTTCCCACATTCTGAACATGAAAATGGCTTCTCCCCTGTGTGAATTCTTTGATGTCCAATAAGAGTATGTTTCTGATTAAAACATTTCCCACATTCTGAGCATGAAAATGGTTTCCCCCCAGGGTGGCTTTTACGATGTCTAATGAGATCTTGTTTCATGGTAAAACTTTCTCCACATTCTGAACATGAATACGGCTTCTCTCCTGTATGAATTCTTTGATGTCTAATAAGATGATGCTTATGATTAAAACTGATTCCACATTCAGAACAAGAAAATGGTTTCTCCCCTGTGTGTCTTCTAAGATGTCTAATCAGATGTGATTTCTGAGCAAAACATTTCCCACATTCTGAACATGAATATGGTTTTCCTTCTCTGTGAATTCTCTCATGTATAACAAGATTTGATTTATTAATAAAGCATCTTCCACATTCTGAACATGAAAATGGTTTTCTCCCTGTGTGAATTCTCTGATGTGTAACCAAACCTGATGCTGCAGAAAAACATTTCCCACATTCTGAACATGAATACGGCTTTCCTTCTGTGTGAATTCCCTCATGTCTAACAAGATGTGATTTTTTAGTAAAGCATTTTCCACATTCTGAACATGATAATGGCTTCTCCCCTGTGTGAATTCTCTGATGTGTAACCAAACCTGATGTTGTGGAAAAATATTTCCAACATTCTGAACATGAATATGGCTTTCCTTCTGTGTGAATTCTCTCATGTCTAACAAGATTTGATTTTTTAGTAAAACATTTCCCACATTCTGAACATGAATATGGCTTTTCCCCTTTGGGAACTTTTTGATGTTCGACACCTGATCTGTCTCTTGTATTTTGCTTTACAGTCTGTGATGAATCAGGAGATAGGATATGTTTATCAGGATCAGATGATACATTTTGGATATGAGGGGTGGAGAGTATATCTTCAATATTGCCATTTTTCTCATATCCATATTGAATAATATTACAATCATCTGCATTATCATGTGAAGATTTTGGATGTTCCTCGGAGATCCCGGTACAGTCATCTGCAAATAATAAAACTGATTATATTATTTTATAGCAATATAACCTAATATAAGGATTGTACTGACGTTATATGACATTACAATTGAGAAGTATTCATTTAATAACTTAATTATTGGTTGCAAAACAGATCACAATCTCAGAGCAGGGATCACTAGATCACAATGTTATGATAACAGGATTTTCTGTTGCGGTTTTCCACTTCTGTGTTGAAGACATCTTCATGTCTCATGTCGGTCACCGCTCTTTTCTCAGAAAATTGCCCAGTGGAGAATAATAAGTGAACCTGTAGGTCCAAGCTGTTAGGAGCTGTCCATCTCATCACAATCCCTAGCTCCATTCGCTGCTGTTTAACTATTTAGATGCCACATCAATGGGTACATGGTTCTGACCTTTGTGCACACGACAAAATCGTGGCATGTTGATGGGCTACCATGGAAGCTGGGTGCACAATGAAGGCCCTGTCATCGTCAGTTTTGTGCTCCTTTTAATTTCTTTATATTCTGCAAATCCATTATTATTAATAAAAAATAATAAAAATAGTTTAATTAAGCAAACTAAAAAAATATATATATATACACTGCTCAAAAAAATAAAGGGAACACTCAAATAACACATCCTAGATCTGAATGAATGAATGAAATATTCTCATTGAATAATTTGTTCTGTACAAAGTTGAATGTGCTGACAACAAAATCACACAAAAATCATCAATGGAAATCAAATTTATTAACCAATGGAGGCCTGGTTTTGGAGTCACACACAATGAAAGTGGAATGTACTGTCCTTAAAACAAGTCAAAATGATGCTCAGTAGTGTGTGTTGTCTCCATGTGCCTGTATGACCTACACGTGCCTGTATGACCTCCCTACTGTACAACGCTTTGGCATGCTCCTGTTGAGGCGGCGGATGGTCTCCCGAGGGATCTCCTCCCAGACCTGGATTAAAGCATCCGCCAACTCCTGTACAGTCTGTGGTGCAACGTGACATTGGTGGATGGAGCGAGACATGATGTCCCAGATGTGCTCAATCGGCATCACGTCTGAGTAACGGGCGGCCCATTCCATAGCTTCAATGCCTTCATCTTGCAGGAACTGCTGACACACTCCAGCCACATGAGGTCTGGCATTGTGCTGCATTAGGAGGAACCCAGGGCCAACCGCACCAGCATATGGTCTCACAAGGGGTCTGACGATCTCATCTCGGTACCTAATGGCAGTCAGGCTACCTCTGGCGAGCACATGGAGGGCTGTGCGGCCCTCCAAAGAAATGCCACCCCACACCATTACTGACCCACTGCCAAACCGGTCATGCTGAAGGATGTTGCAGGCAGCAGATCGCTCTCCACGGCGTCTCCAGACTCTGTCAAGTCTGTCACATGTGCTCAATGTGAACATGCTTTCATCTGTGAAGAGCACAGGGCGCCAGTGGCTAATTTGCCAATCCTGGTGTTCTGTGGCAAATGCCAAGCGTCCAGCACGATGTTGGGCTGTGAGCACAACCCCCATCTGTGGATGTCGGGCCCTCAGACCATCCTCATGGAGTCTGTTTCAAACCGTTTGTGCAGACACACACATTTGTGGCCTTCTGGAGGTCATTGTGCAGGGCTCTGGCAGTGTTCCTCCTTGCAGAAAGGCGGAGGTAGCGGTCCTGCTGCTGGGTTGTTGCCCTCCTACGGCCCCCTCCACGACTCCTGGTGTACTGGCCTGTTTCCTGGTAGCGCCTCCAGCCTCTGGACACTACACTGACAGACGCAGCAAACCTTCTTGCCACAGCTCGCATTGATGTGCCATCCTGGAGGAGCTGCACTACCTGAGCCACTTGTGTGGGTTGTACAGTCCGTTTCATGCTACCACGAGTGTAAAATCACAACCAACATTCAAAAGTGACCAAAACATTCGCCAGAAAGCATTGGTACTGAGATGTGGTTTGTGGTCCCCACCTGCAGAACTCACTTTATGAAAAATATATTGAGGGAAAAACATCAAATAGTGCACATAAATCTCCCTTAAAAATTCTAAATTTTATTCTATCTATTATTAAAAAACACCAAACCCAGTGTATATGGTTTTAAAATTGATAAACCAGAAAAAATAGGTATATGATATTCAGACCAATCCTTCCTGTCAAGACCCTACAATATGCCTAATCTCACCCTTCCTTGCTGTGAAGGTTGGCACCCTAAGAAACGATTTTTTGGCGCCCCCCACTCAACGTGGACTGTCCCTCCCTTCCCTGATAATACCCTATCAATATAGGTGGGAAAACAATATAGTGGAGGGGAGTAATGAAACGGATAGATCCTTATATTCTACTTATAATATCTTAGCATATAGGTCCGACAGCAAAAACAAAAACAAAGGTAAATCTCACATCAAAACGTAACATGTAAAACTAATTAGGATGATGTCCATATAATATAATACATAGGTATCCGGGGCTAAATTATGCTTCCTCAGCTCCACAGACCATTTGAATGGAGCCTCACAAGGCTACAATGTTAATGCGATGCAACAGCATGAAATAGATAAGATAGTGAGACTTAAGGTACTGCCACACTACACAATCCCGCTAGCGATCTCGTTAGCGTCGCATACTAATGAGATCGCTAGCGGGATTGTTTCTATATCGCTAGTAGCTACCTAACTTAGCGAAGTCGTTAAGGACGCTATCGCGGTTAGCGATCTCCTTAACGACTTTAGCGGTACAAAAGTACCGCTAAATCGCTAAGAAAAGGTGCCACACTTACTTACTTACCCAGCGGGAGCGCCGGCGATAAAATAGGGTCCGGAACGATTCCAGCGACGAGCGAGATCACAGCAGGAAGCTCGTCGCTGGCAGCTGCCGCACACAACAACATCGCTAACGGGATCGCTAAATAGTGACGTTTTTTAGCGATCCCGTTAGCGATGTTGTTTAGTGTGGCATACTCTTTAGCATGAGTTATCCCCGACGCGTTTCCCCGTCATCACGGTTCATCAGGAGGAAAAGATAGCGTGGATGCCGGATACCATGATGCTTAGCATAGCCGGCGGTCAGGAAAAAGGGATTTAAATAACCCCCATCTAATTACAGCGTCCTGATAGACCCTGCCCACTCCATGGTCGGCAGTAATACTCCCGGGTCAAGAATATTAATAAGGCCCTCTCTCACCTGCTGCTCCATCCCGGTGTGCGTCCCATTGCTAGTGCTGTGCGTTCCACCGCCAGCATAACGGCATACAGGAAGCGGTCAGGTCATGTGACCTGTCACGTGATGCACAGTGTCTCTGATTTCACGATCTTAAAATTCTACCGGTTTTGCGTCCCAGCAGGGATCATAAATACTCAGATTCCCTGTGGCGCCCCCGATTTAGACACAGTTTGATAAAAAATGTGACCCATACTTTAATCGCCCGCGGCATCTTTATAGGATATAACAGAAAAGTATAATATAGCAGCCATAAGAGTGGGCATATAAATTACCTTCAGACACAGGGGCCTGACAGCGATCACTAGAGGTCTTCACTACGGTGTAATCCTGAGTGTGGAGACATTAATAATATCACTACAGACATCTCCAGAGTCCATCACCCCTCCGGTCATATCCCTGTTATTCCCATAGATAATGAGGTCATGTGCTGACATCAGAGCCTCTCACCTCTCCGGTCATATCCTGTTATTCCCATAGATAATGAGGTCATGTGATGACATCAGAGCCTCTCACCTCTCCGGTCATATCCGTATTCCCATAGATAATGAGGTCATGTGCTGACATCAGAACCTCTCACCTCTCCGGTCATATCCCCTGTTATTCCCATAGATAATGAGGTCATGTGATGACATCAGAGCCTCTCACCTCTCCGGTCATATCCCGTTATTCCCATAGATAATGAGGTCATGTGATGACATCAGAGCCTCTCACCTCTCCGGTCATATCCCCTGTTATTCCCATAGATAATGAGGTCATGTGATGTTATCAGAGCCTCTCACCTCTCCGGTCATATCCCTGTTATTCCTATAGATAATGAGGTCATGTGATGACATCAGAGTCATATCCCCTGTTATTCCCATAGATAATGAGGTCATGTGATGACATCAGAGCCTCTCACCTCTCCGGACATATCCCGTTATTCCCATAGATAATGAGGTCATGTGATGACATCAGAACCTCTCACCTCTCCGGTCATATCCCATTATTCTCATAGATAGAATCATAGAATGGTAGAGTTGGAAGGGACCTCCTGGGCCATCTGGTTCAACCCCCTGCTCAAAGCAGGATTCACTAAATCATCCCAGACAGATGTCTGTCCAGCCTCTGTTTGAAGACTTCCATTGAAGGAGAACTCACCACCTCTCGTGGCAGCCTGTTCCACTCATTGATCACTCTGTCAAAAAGTTTTTTCTAATATCTAATCTGTGTCTCCTCCCATTCAGTTTCATCCCATTGCTTCTAGTCTTTCCTTGTGCAAATGAGAATAAAGATGATCCTTCTACAATGTGACAGCCCTTGAGATATTTGTAGACAGCTATTAAGTCTCCTCTTAGTCTTCTCTTTTGCAAGCTAAACATTCCCAAATCCTGTAACCGTTCCTCCTAGGACATGGTTTGCAGACCGGACACCATTCTGGTCGCTCTTCTCTGAACTTGCTCCAGTTTGTTGATTTCTTTTTTAAAATGTGGTGCCCAAAACTGGACACAGTATTCCAGATGAGGTCTGACCAAAGAGGAGTACAGGGCAATAATGACTTCACGTGATCTAGACTGTATGCTTCTGTTAATACATCCCAGAATTGTATTTGCCTTTTTTGCTGCTGCATCACACTGTTGACTCATGTTCAGTCTGTGATCTATTAGTATACCCAAGTCTTTTTCACATGTGCTGTTGCTTAGCCCTATTCCTCCCATTCTGTATACGCTTTTTTCATTTTTATTTCCCAGATGTAGTACTTTGCATTAGGGGAAGGGGCGGGCTATTTAATCCTCTTGTTTCCTGTCCCTAATTAGGATGGGAGGCAACCTCCTATGTGTTGTCGTGGAGGGGATTACAGAAATAAAGGGTTTTTATCTTCTGTGATATTTATGGCATATCTATAGTATAGACCATAAATATCTGATAGCTACAAATTCTACTTACAGGACCCGTATCTCCAACAATCAGCAATCTAGGGCTCTGTGCCCACGATAAGTTTTTGTGGAGTTTGTGACATATTTTCTCTGCATCAATCATGCAGCGTCTTACAGCTCCAGCAAAGTCTATGGGTTTTATAGAGATCTCAGACCTTCTGTGTTTTTTTGCGCAGTGTAAACTGACTTGTGATGCGTTTCACATCCGCAACATGTCAATTTACCCTGCGAGTACGCTGCGTTTTATCTGAAGATTTCCCCCCATAGACTTGTATTGGATGTGGAAAATCCAGATAAAAAATACAGTTGAGAGAAAATGTTCTGAATCAGTCGCCAAATCTGAATTTGCCATATTTGTGCCGAATTTCTGTTTGACAATCGATTCTGAACATATTCAGTCATTTCTACTCCCACTGACTCCAATGACATTTGGTGAATATTGAAAATACAATATTCACCGCCGATCGTAATCAGAACCGAATATTGAAAAATTCCCTCAACTCTAGTAAAAAAAACTCATGTAATCTGCACATGACTGTGTCACTAAGGTTTTATCAAAGCCAAAAACTAGAAAGTGTCAAAAACAAAGCAGCTTTATGTAAAGAATGACAGCTTTATCTACAGCATGCCCAGTTCACAGCCGGAGGCAGCCGCAATGTAGGAGATTGGTCGGACACCGGCCGCAGTCCCCTATACCCACTTACACCCCACAAATACGGCCGCCCACGGGCACAGGAGCTCAGGCACTTACACACCAGCTAATAGAAATGGCCGCCTCCAGCGACTGCAGAGATAATAAATCAAATACTGATAAAACCGGACATTTAATTATATTATCATCCATATTATAAATGACGACCTGTGACCTCACATATAACAGGATCACATCATTATCAATTCAGAATGTGCTGAAAGAGAGTATTCATCTAAAGACCCTCACCTGGGCAGTGATCTGTAGGGGTCTCCTCTTTACACCGCTGATCGCCCCTCACATTGTGGGTCTCCTCTTTACACTGCTGATCGCCACTCACATTAGGGGTCTCCTCTTTACACCACTGATCGCCCCTCACATTAGGGGTCTCCTCTTTACACTGCTGATCGCCACTCACATTAGGGGTCTCCTCTTTACACCGCTGATCGCCCCACATTAGGGGTCTCCTCTTTACACCGCTGATTGCTCCTCACATTAGGGGTCTCCTCTTTACACCGCTGATCGCCCCTCACATTAGGGGTCTCCTCTTTACACCGCTGATCGCCCCTCACATTAGGGGTTTCCTCTTTACACCGCTGACCACCCCCCACATTAGGGGTCTCCTCTTTACACCGCTGATCGCCCCTCACATTTCTCTCTGGACCATTAATATTGTTCATATCTTTATCCGGATCCAAAATCTGCAAAACAAATATTGTAAAAGTCCCCGATGATGGGAGAAGTCCCCGGAATAATGGAGAGAAGATCCGGACATGTGATGTCTGTGGTCAGCTGTGATCCTGCCGTCTCTACCGCTCTCATTACACAAGTATAAAACATATACAGTCATGGCCAAAAGTTTTGAGAATGACACAAATATTAATTTTTACAAAGTCTACTGCTTCACTTTTTCTAATAGCAATTTGCATATACTCCAGAATGTTATAATGAGTGATCAGCTTAACAGCAATTACTTGCAAAGTCAATATTTGGCTAGAAAATGAACTTTATCCCTCAAAACACATTTCAACATCATTGCAGCCCTGCCTTAAAAGGACCAGCTAACCTCTTTTCAGTGATTGCTCCATTAACACAGGTGTGGGTGTTGATGAGGACATGGCTGGAGATCAATCTGTCATGATTAAGTAAGAATGACACCACTGGACACTTTAAAAGGAGGCTGGTGCTTGGCATCATTGTTTCTCTTCTGTTAACCATGGTTATCTCTAAAGAAACACGTGCAGTCATTATTGCAATGCACAAAAATGGCCTAACAGGGAAGAGTATCGCAGCTAGAAAGATTGCACCTCAGTCAACAATCTATGGCATCATCAAGAACTTCAAGGAGAGAGGTTCCATTGTTGCCAAAAAGGCTCCAGGGCGCCCAAGAAAGACCAGCAAGCGCCAGGACCGTCTCTTAAAAGTGTTTCAGCTGCGGGATCGGGCTACCAGCAGTGAAGAGCTTGCTCAGGAATGGCAGCAGGCAGGTGTGAGTGCATCTGCACGCACTGTGAGGCGGAGACTCTTGGAGCAATGCATGGTCTCAAGGAGGGCAGCAAAGAAGCCACTTCTCTCCAGAAAATGCATCATGGACAGACTGATATTCTGCAAAAGGTACAGGCAGTGGACTGCTGAGGACTGGGGTAAAGTTATTTTCTCTGATGAATCCCCTTTTCGATTGTTTGGGACATCAGGAAAACGCCTCATTCGGAGAAGACAAAGTGAGCGCTACCACCAGTCTTGTCTCATGCCAACTGTTAAGCATCCTGAAACCATTCATGTGTGGGGTTGCTTCTCAGCCAAGAGAATCGGCTCTCTCAGAGTCTTGCCTAAAAACACAGCCATGAATAAAGAATGGTACCAGAATGTCCTCCAAGAGCAACTTCTCCCAACCCTCCAAGAGCAGTTTGGCAATCAACAATGCCTTTTCCAGCATGATGGAGCACCTTGCCATAAAGCAAAGGTGATAACTAAATGGCTCAGGGAACAAACATAGAGATTTTGGGTCCATGGCCTGGAAACTCCCCAGATCTTAATCCCATTGAGAACTTGTGGTCAATCATCAAGAGACGGGTGGACAAACAAAAACCTAAAAATTCTGACAAAATGAAAGCATTGATTGTGCAAGAATGGACTGCTATCAGTGAGGATTTGGTCCAGAAGTTGATTGAGAGCATGCTAGGGAGATGTCACGGGTGTGTTGCCACGAAGATCGTCGCGATTACACAACCTGACTTCTCACAGCTAAATTTCTGGTGCTTGGTGTTTTTCGGCAGTGAGGGAGTTAATTCTCCCTCTCTCTGTGCTAGACGAGGCCCAGCCGTGCCCAGCTGCAGTTAATGCTGCAGTAATGGGATTCCTTCAAATACCTGTCAGTCTGCTAGGGAAGTGTCGGTGAAAGCATTCATGCAGACCAGCAGAGCGGATCGTGGTATTGTGAAGTCTGAAGTGAAGAGTACCTGGTGTGTTTTTTTCCCCTCCTCGCTTTATTGTTTATCTCCTTACCCGTCGGTGTTCCCTCTGTAGTTGTAGAGTGAGTTTTGTATGCAAGGTGGTCTTTTGTTTTACCCCTTGTACTGTCTCGTTCGTCTTATACTGTGTGTAGGCATTTACCTTCCCATCCCCTGTTGTGGTGATCAGGGTCCTTCTCAGGACTAGATTACTGAGGGTCAGGGATTCACAGGAGATAGGGTTACGCTGGCGGCCTGGACCTCTGTACCATCAACAGTACCTCCAGGTAGAGGGATTAGTCAGGGCCCCAGCTTAGGGTCAGCATAGACCCCGGACCTCCTGTATACAGTGACAGCGTGACATTTTCACCGACCATACTAAAGATTCTCTCCAGCCACCACGGATCCAGTAGCCAGTCTAGCTCGGCAGTTGCAGAGTTTGTCCATGGAGCTGGCGGACGTTAAGTCCAAGGTTTTGTACCCCCTAGAGCAAGCCGGACCTGAACCTAAAGTAGCTCTCCCAGACAGGTTCACTGGAGGGCGGGACAAGTTTTTTGCTTTCCGGGAGGCATGTAAATTGTACTTTCGGCTGCGACCTCGGTCATCGGGGAGTGAAGATCAAAGGGTGGGAATTGTCATCTCCCTCCTACAAGGGGACCCCCAATCATGGGCGTTCTCGCTTCCCCCGGGCTCCCCGGCTCTCCAGTCAGTGGATAGGTTTTTCGCAGCTCTGGGTCTTGTATATGATGACCCGGATCGGGTCTCCCTTGCTGAATCTAAGTTACTTAAGATACAGCAGGGAGATCGTCCGGCGGAGGAATTCTGTTCGGAGTTCCGTAGGTGGGCCACGGACACCCAGTGGAATGACCCGGCTTTTAGGAGCCTGTTTTGTCAAGGTTTATCTGACAAATTAAAGGATGTGCTGGCACAGTATGACCCTCCCACGTCACTGGAAGCCGCTATGGCCCTTGCTATTCGTATTGACAGACGTCTTCGGGGTAACTTCGCCCCCTGTGATGACTCCACCTTCCTCAAGGGTCCCTTATACGGAGGTTCCCCTGGTCAGTCCAGAGGAGCCTATGCAGTTAGGAGGGACATCATTTCTAGGGAGGGGATCGGCAGTGCGCCGCAAGACAGGAAGGTGTTTCTTCTGCGGGAGAAAGGGACATTTTATTGGGGGGTGTCCATCCCGTCCTTTGCAGAGTGAGAAGTCGCCGGAAAACTATTGATCCCAGGTTGTGTGGTGGACGACAATCTGGGAGTAAGTATTTCGTCCCCAGGTCCGTCTCAATTTCTCGTACCGGCGGAGGTGGTGGTGGGTACGAGAACTGAGAGGATATCTGTTCTTCTGGATAGTGGGGCCGGGGCTAATCTGGTGGACGCTCGGTTTGCCCGGGTTCAAGGTATGCGACTGAGTGTATTGGCTAAACCTATCCCCATATTCTCAATCGATGCCAGGCCTCTCGGTCAAGGTAGTTTTTTGCAAGCCGTGCATAACATAGATCTTCGAGTGGGGGCGATACATAAAGAATTGTTGTCGTGTTATGTGTTGGAGGGTCTTCCCACTCCTATAGTGTTGGGCCTTCCTTGGTTAACTAAGCATAACCCGGTTATTAATTGGCAATCCAGAGAGATAAGCCAGTGGAGTGAATTCTGTAATAAAAACTGCATGAACACGGTCATCGGTGCGGTCGCGCCTAGGGCCTTACCTCCATTTCTGGTGGACTTTGAGGATGTATTTTCGGAGAAAGGGTGTCAAGAACTACCTCCTCATCGCGCGTATGACTGTTCTGTAAAATTGCTCCCTGAGGCCAAGTTACCGAAATCTAGGTTGTATAACCTTTCTGGTTCTGAGAGGCAGGCCATGAAGGATTATATTTCGGAGAGTCTGGCTAAGGGACATATTAGACCTTCATCTTCCCCGGTGGCCGCGGGGTTCTTCTTTGTGAAGAAGAAAGATGGAGGCCTACGCCCTTGCCTGGATTTCCGTGAGCTTAATCGGATTACGGTCCGAGATCCGTATCCGCTCCCACTTATTCCCAATCTCTTCAATCAGATCGTGGGCGCCAAATGGCTCTCTAAGTTGGATCTCAGGGGGGCGTATAATCTGATTAGGATGAAGGAGGGGGATGAGTGGAAGACGGCGTTTAACACTCCGGAGGGGCATTATGAGAACCTTGTCATGCCATTCGGTCTGACTAATGCTCCGGCGGTGTTCCAACACTTTGTAAATTACATTTTTCGCCACCTGGTGGGACAGTTTGTTCTCATATATCTGGATGACATTTTAATTAACTCGCCGGATCTTGTGTCTCATCAGGAGCATGTTAGGCAGGTGTTGCAGATCTTGCGGGATAATAAACTGTACGCCAAATGGGAAAAGTGTGTGTTCGCCGTACAGGAACTCCAGTTTTTAGGCTTCCTGGTTTCAGCGTCCGGTTTTCGTATGGACCCTGGGAAAGTGCGGGCAGTTCTTGAGTGGGATCTGCCAGAGGATCTTAAGGCATTACAACGTTTCCTGGGGTTTGCTAACTACTACCGGAAATTTATTCGTAATTTCTCGTCCATAGTTAAACCTCTCACAGACATGACTAAAAAAGGGACGGATTTTTCAAGGTGGTCTGACAAGGCTTGTCAAGCGTTTTCCTCCTTGAAAAAATGTTTTGCTTCGGCACCCATACTCATTCAACCAGATGCGTCACAGCCGTTCATTGTGGAGGTAGACGCTTCTGAGGTAGGGGTGGAGCGGTATTATCTCAAGGTCCGTCCCTGGTAAGTGGCGTCCGTGCGCCTTCTTCTCTAAAAAATTGTCGTCCGCTGAGAGAAATTACGATGTCGGCAATAGGGAACTCTTGGCCATTAAGTTAGCTTTCGAGGAGTGGCGTCATTTTTTGGAGGGGGCAGTACACCCGGTCACCGTCATTACCGATCACAAGAACCTGCTATACTTAGAGTCCGCAAAACGTCTGAATCCCAGACAAGCTAGGTGGTCGTTGTTTTTTACCAGGTTTAATTTTGTCGTCACATATCGTCCTGGGTCAAAAAATGTAAAGGCGGATGCCTTATCTCGCAGTTTCCCTGGGGCCGGGAAGACGGATGACCCGGTTCCTATCCTTCAGGAGGGGGTGGTGGTGTCGGCAGTATGCTCTGAACTTGAGGAGGTATTGGAGGCTCAGGGGGACGCCCCTGTTGGACCTCCAGGGAGACTGTTTGTTCCTGATCAGTTGCGACAAAAGGTGATCGAGGCACACCATAATTCAGCTTTGGCAGGACACCCAGGGAGTAAAGCAACTGTGGATCTCCTCTCGCGCCGGTTTTGGTGGCCTAACTTACATAGGGAGGTGGTAACTTTTGTTGCGTCCTGTGAGGTTTGTGCGCGCTCTAAGACCCCACATACCCGTCCGTATGGTGCCCTCTTACCTTTGAAGATCCCGGAGCGTCCGTGGACTCATCTGTCTATGGACTTTATTACGGACCTCCCGCCATCTTCGGGTAAAACAGTCATACTCGTTGTAGTGGACAGGTTCAGCAAGATGGCACATTTTATCGCTCTTCCTAATGCTAAAACTCTTGCGCAGGTGTTCATTGGGGAGATTGTGAGACTTCACAGGGGTACCCTCCGATGTGGTGTCTGATCGGAGGTCTCAGTTTGTGTCCAAATTCTGGAAGGCATTTTGTGCACGGCGGGGGATGCAGTTGTCATTTTCATCGGCTTTTCATCCGCAGACCAATGGTCAGACAGAGCGTCTGAACCAGATCTTGGAGACATATCTCCGGTGTTTTGTGTCAGAGAACCAGGAGGACTGGGCTTCTTTCTTGCCTCTGGCGGAATTCGCTCTTAACAATAGGCGGAGCGAGTCCACTGGTAAGTCCCCGTTTTTTGGGGCATATGGTTTTCACCCCCAGTTTTGTACTTTCAATAGGGGGGGCTCTTCTGGGGTTCCTGAGGAGGAACGATTTTCGTCGTCACTTGCTTCAGTGTGGAGAGGAGTGCTGAATAATTTGAGTACTATGGGGAACCAATACAAACGTATGGCTGATAGGAGGAGAGTGTCTGGTCTGGACCTAAGTGTGAACGATCGGGTATGGTTGTCTACCAAGAATATAAAACTTAAGGTTCCCTCCTGGAAACTGGGTCCCAGGTTCATCGGGCCGTACAGGATCAGTTCTATAATTAATCCGGTGGCATTCCGTCTTGACCTCCCCCCTACGTTTAAAATTCACAATGTGTTCCACAGATCGTTGCTTAAGAGGTATGTGGCGCCGGTGATACCATCACCTTTACCTCCTCCTCCTGTGGTGGTCAATGGTAACTTGGAGTTTCAGGTGTCGAAAATCATCGATTCACGTCTGAATCGCCGGTCCCTTCAGTACCTGGTTCATTGGAGGGGGTATGGTCCTGAGGAGAGGACGTGGGTTCCTGCGTCGGATATTAACGCAGACCGATTAATTCGGGCCTTCCACACAACTCACCCAGATAAACCGGGCCCTGAGGGTCCGGAGGCCCCTCGTAGAAGGGGGAATACTGTCACGGGTGTGTCGCCACGAAGATCGTCGCGATTACACAACCTGACTTCTCACAGCTGAGTTTCTGGTGCTTGGTGTTTTTCGGCAGTGAGGGAGTTAATTCTCCCTCTCTCTGTGCTAGACGAGGTCCAGCCGCGCCCAGCTGCAGTTAATGCTGCAGTAATGGGATTCCTTCAAATACCTGTCAGTCTGCTAGGGAAGTGTCGGTTGAAATCATTCATGCAGACCAGCAGAGCGGATCGTGGTATTGTGAAGTCTGAAGTGAAGAGTACCTGGTGTGGTTTTTTTTCCCCTCCTCGCTTTATTGTTTATCTCCTTACCCGTCGGTGTTCCCTCTGTAGTTGTAGAGTGAGTTTTGTATGCAAGGTGGTCTTTTGTTTTACCCCTTGTACTGTCTCGTTCGTCTTATACTGTGTGTAGGCATTGGTCCTTCTCAGGACTAGATTACTGAGGGTCAGGGATTCACAGGAGATAGGGTTACGCTGGCGGCCTGGACCTCTGTACCATCAACAGTACCTCCAGGTAGAAGGATTAGTCAGGGCCCCAGCTTAGGGTCAGCATAGACCCCGGACGTCCTGTATACAGTGACAGCGTGACAGGAGAATTGCAGAGGTCCTGAAGAAGAAGGGTCAACACTGCAAATATTGACTTGCTGCATTAACCCCTTAGTGACAGAGCCATTTTGCAGCTTAATGACAGGCCAATTTTTACAATTCTGACCACTGTCACTTTGTGAGGTTATAACTCTGGAACGCTTTAACGAATCCCGCTGATTCTGAGATTGTTTTTCGTGACATATCGTACTTCACGTTAGTGGTAAAATTTCTTTGATATGACTTGTGTTTATTTATGAAAAAAACGGAAATATGGCGAAAATTTTGAAAATTTAACAATTTTCAAACTTTAAATTTTTATGCCCTTAAATCAGAGAGATATGTCACACAAATTTCTTAATAAATAACATTTCCCACATGTCTACTTTACATCAGCACAATTTTGGGACCAACATTTTTTTTGTTACGAAGTTATAAGGGTTAAAAGTTGACCAGTAGAGTTGAGCGATACTTTCCGATATGCTAAAGTATCGGAATCGGAATGGTATCGCCGATATCACTAAAAAATCGGCGATACCCGATACCGATACCGGAAGTCCCATGTAAGTCTATGGGAACAAAATATCGCAACTAAAAAAAACCCCATTCTTTCCTTGTAAACACTAAATATACACACATAGAATACATATATATATATATACATGTCATTGTGACATATATATATACATATATGTATAGTTTATACACTTCTACATAGTAAAATATCCTTTGATTCAATTGCCGGGTAAAGCCGGCTTCAGTGAAAAGACAGAAGCACCCGACATGAAATGACACTTGGTGTATATAGGGTTAAACATTTCTTTTCATGTCCTTTGCTATCTAATTTGCACAAACAATTAAATCAGACTATGTGTGCAAAATTTCACACCTGTAGGGGTTAATTAAAGGTGTAAATTCGTTGTAAAAAAACCGGACTTTTTTGCTACGAATTTACACCTTTAATTAACCCCTAGAGGTGTGAAATTTTGCACACATAGTCTGATTTAATTGTTTGTGCAAATTAGATAGCAAAGGACATGAAAAGACATGGTTAACCCTATGTACACCAAGTGTCATTTCATGTCGGGTCACCCGACATGAAATGACACTTGGTGTACATAGGGTTAAACATTTCTTTTCATGTCCTTTGCTATCTAATTTGCACAAACAATTAAATCAGACTATGTGTGCAAAATTTCACACCTCTAGGGGTTAATTAAAGGTGTAAATTCGTTGTAAAAAAAACGGACTTTTTTGCTACGAATTTACACCTTTAATTAACCCCTAGAGGTGTGAAATTTTGCACACATAGTCTGATTTAATTGTTTGTGCAAATTAGATAGCAAAGGACATGAAAAGACATGGTTAACCCTATGTACACCAAGTGTCATTTCATGTCGGGTTCTGCATTTTCACAAAAGCCGGCAATTGAATTAGCGGCTATTATACTATGTAGAAGTGTATGAACTACAAATATAAATATATATATATATATGTGTCACAAATTCAATGACATGTATATATATATATGAGGTGTAAAATTGCTGAAAATAAATGCGTGGGCTCCCGCCCTATTTTCGCAACCAGACAGACAAAGTCAGTGAGTGGGGGCAGATAATAATAGCCCAGAGAGGGACCATTATTTTTGCCCCCCCCCCGGCTACTAACATCTGCCCCCAGACACCCCAGGAAAGACAAATCTATAATTAGATTCGCCCTTTCTGGCACTTTGCCCGTCTATTCCCATTGCCCTGTAGCGGTGGCGAATGGGTTAATATGGGGTTAAAGCCACCTTGCTATTGAAAGGTGACCTTAAGCCAGGTTAATAATTGAGAGCTGTCAATTAGACAACTATCAATTATTAATCCTATTGCATGAAATAAAAATAAAACACACACACTTTAATTAAAAATCATTTTAATGAAATAAAGACACATGTTTTTGACCATCTTTTATTTTACTGCAAAAACCATTTCCTGTAATAAAAATAAAATAAAAAAGCAAAATTATTCTTACCTATCCCATGCACAGTCAGGTCCCACGGTGTAATCCTTCAGAAAGGGTTAATGTTTACTGCAGGGACCGCAGCTAATGCTGCAGCCTCACAGTAAACCCCAAATGAATGAGTTCCTCTCCTGCCTGACAGGAGAGTAAAGGCTGGGTGTCACATAACGATACACCAGCGATCCCGACAACGATATGCACTTGTCAGGATCGCTGGTGTATCGCTACATGATCGCTGCTGAGCTGTCAAACAGGCAGCTCAGGCAGCGATCTGGGACAGCGACACTGCGGGTAACATCGCTTAAGGGCCCGTCTCACATAGCGATATCGCTACCGAGATCGCTGCTGAGTCACTAGTTTTGTGACGCAGCAGCGAGCTCACCAGCGATATCGCTGTGTGTGACATTCAGCGACGATCAGCCCCCTGCCGGGTATCGCTGATCGTCGCAGAAATGTCAGGACCTTTTTTTGATCGCTGGTTTCCCTCTGACAGGCACGCATCGCTGCGTGTGACAGGCGGGAAACCAGCGATCAAAGGTCCTGACATTTCAGCGACGATCAGCGATACCCGGCAGGGGGGCTGATCGTCGCTGAATGTCACACACAGCGATATTGCTGGTGAGCTCGCTGCTGCGTCACAAAACTAGTGACTCAGCAGCGATCTCGGTAGCGATATCGCTATGTGAGACGGGGGCTTAAGTGGAAAGCTTAATTGATTGCTTTCCACTTTCACTTCAGGTCAGCCAGGGACACAATCAGTGACGTCAGAGGGAACTGATTAACAAAAATAGGGGTTCCCTTCGAAAAAAAAAATGGCGTGGGGTCCCCCCTATTTTTGTTAACCAGCCAGATGAAGCAGACCGCTGAGGCCTGGATTTTCAGGCTGTTAAGGAGCCAAGATCCATGGACCTTGCCAGCCTGATAATACCAGGCCACAGAAGTCTGCATATCTTGGCTGATTAACAAAAATAGGGGATCCCCTCGAAAAAAATTGGCGTGGGGTCCCCCCCTATTTTTGTTAACCAGCCAGATGAAGCAGACCGCTGAGGCCTGGATTTTCAGGCTGTTAAGGAGCCAAGATCCATGGACCTTGCCAGCGTGATAATACCAGGCCACAGCAGTCTGCATATCTTGGCTGATTAACAAAAATAGGGGATCCCCTCGAAAAAAATTAGCGTGGGGTCCCCCTTATTTTTGTTAACCAGCCAGATGAAGCAGACCGCTGAGGCCTGGTTTTTCAGGCTGGTAAGGATCCAATATCCATGGACCTTGCAAGCCTGATAATACCAGGCCACAGCAGTCTGCTTAGCTTGGCTGGTTAACAAAAATAGGGGATCCCCTCGAAAAAAAAACGGCGTAGGGGTCCCCCTATTTTTGTTAACCAGCCAAGTAAAATGCAGACTGCTGCGGCCTGGTATTAAAAGACTGTCAAGGCCCATGGATTTTGGCCCTCAACAGCCTGATAATACCAGGCTACAGCAGCCCCACATTTGGCGCATCAAAAGATGTGCCAATTGTGGCACTTTACCCGGCTCTTCCCACTTGCCCTGTAGCGGTGGCAAGCGGGGTAATAAGGGGTTATTGTCACCGTTGATTGCACGGTGACAATAAGCCCGGTTAATAATGGAGAGGCGTCAATAAGACACCGATCCATTATTAATCCCAAAGTTATTAAATGTGTAAAAAAAAGACACAGCAAGAAAAAAGTATTTTAATGAAATAAAAGACAACACAGTTTTCATTTCTTTTATTATACACTCATTCCTGCGACGCCATCGATCTCCTGTAAAAAAAGAAAAAAAACAAACCAACAGTATACCACCTGTCCGACGCAGTCCATAGTAACGACAGTCCCACGACGATCCAGCTCTGCTACATCGCAATGACAGGCAGAGCCTGACATCCCGGCGCAGCACAGCTGATTACCTGCTTCCCCGGCGGTGACGTCATCGGACTGACTGCTTTTACGGCCGGGATTACCCAGCAGTCACTGCAGTTATCGCGAGAAACTGCATGTGACCGCCGGGGAGAAGAGGATGGCGGCCATGAAGCAGTCCAGGACGTGACCGCCGGAGATCTTCTGCCAGGTAAGTGCCACTGACTCCTGACAGACCCGACAGAAGGACACTGACAGTGACAGTGACATCCCGATTCCGGTATCCGATAAGACGAAAATATCGGAACTCGGAATCGGAATTCCGATACAGCTAATATCGGCCGATACCCGATATTTGCAGTATCGGAATGCTCAACACTATTGACCAGCGATTTCTCATTTTTACAACACCATTTTTATTTTAGGGACCACATCACATTTGAAGACACTTTGAGGGGTCTATATGATAGAAAATAGCCAAAAGTGACACCATTCTAAAAACTGCACCCCTCAAGGTGCTCAAAACCACATTCAAGAAGTTTATTAACCCTTTACGTGCTTCACAGGAACTGAAGCAATGTGGAAGGAAAAAATTAACATTTAACTTTTTTTGCAAAAACTTTACTTCGGAACCTATTTTTTTTATTTTCACAACTGTTAAAAGAAAAAATGAACCACAAAATTTGTTGTGCAATTTCTCCTGATTAAGCCGATACCCCATATGTGGGGGTAAACCACTTTTTGGGCGCACGGCAGAGGTTGCAAGGGAAGGGGCGACATTTGACTTTTTCAAAGCAGAATTGGCTGGACGCCATGTCGCGTTTGTAGAGGCCCTGATGTGTCTAAACAGTGGAAACCCATCACAAGTGACCCCATTTTGGAAACTAGACCCCTAAGGAACTTATCTAGATGTGTGGTGAGCACTTTGAACCTCCAAGTGCTTCACAGAAGTTTATAACATAGAACAGTGAAAATAAAAAATCATATTTTTTTCCACAAAAACAATCTTTTCACCCCAATTTTTATTTTCCCAAGGGTAACAAGACCCCAAAAGTTTTTGTGCAATTTGTCCTGAGCATGCTGATACCCCATATGTGGGGGTAAACCACTGTCTGGGTGCAAGGCAGAGCTTGGAAGGGAAGGAGCGCCGTTTGACTTTTTCAGCGCAGAATTGGCTGGATGTCATGTCGTGTTTGTAGAGGCCCTGATGTGTCTAAACAGTGGAAACCCCCACAAGTGACCCCATTTTGGAAATTAGACCCCCTAAGGAACTTATCTAGATGTGTGGTGAGCACTTTGAACCTCCAAGTGCTTCACAGAAGTTTATAACATAGAACCGTGAAAATAAAATATCATATTTTTTCCACAAAAACGATCTGTTCACCCCAATTTTTATTTTCCCAAGGGTAACAAGACCCCAAAAGTTTTTGTGCAATTTGTCCTGAGCATGCCGATACCCCATATGTGGGGGTAAACCACTGTTTGGGCACACGGCAGGCTCGGAAGGGAGGGAGCGACATTTGACTTTTTGAAAGCCACGTCGTGTTTGCAGACCCCTGATGTGTCTAAACAGTGGAAACCCTCCACAAGTGACCCCATTTTGGAAACTAGACCCCTTAAGGAACTTATCTAGATGTGTGGTGAGCACTTTGAACCCCAAGTGTTTCACAGAAATTTATAAACGCAGAGCTGTGAAAATAAAAAAAATTTTTTTTCTTAAAAATGATTTTTTAGCCAGCTATTTTTTTTCCCAAGGGTAACAGAGAAATTAGAACCCCAAAATTGGTGTGCAATTTGTCTGAGTCGCTGATAGCCCATAAGTTGGGGTAAACCACTGTTTGGGCGCACGGCAGGGCTCGGAAGGGAGGGAGCACCATTTGACTTTTTGAAAGCCACGTCGTGTTTGGAGACCCCCTGATGTGTCTAAACAGTGGAAACCCCCACAAGTGACCCCATTTTGGAAACTAGACCCCTTAAGGAACTTATCTAGATGTGTGGTGAGCACTTTGAACCCTCAAAGTGTTTCACAGAAGTTTATAAACGCATAGCTGTGAAAATAAAAAATCATTTTTTTTCTTAAAAATGATTTTTTTAGCCAGCTATTTTTTTTTCCCAAGGGTAACAGGAGAAATTAGAACCCCAAAATTGGTGTGCAATTTGTCCTGAGTACGCTGATACCCCATATGTTGGGGTAAACCACTGTTTGGGCGCACGGCAGGGCTCGGAAGGGAGGGAGCGCCATGTCGTGTTTGGAGACCCCCTGATGTGCCTAAATAGTGGAAATACCTCAATTCTAGCTCCAACCCTAATCCCAACACACCCCTAACCCTAATCCCAACCCTAATCCTAACCTAAATCCCAACCCTAATTCCAACCCTTAATTGTAACCCTAACTCTAATTGTAACCCTAACCCTAATTTAACCCTAACCCTAATTGTGACCCTAACCCTAATTCTAACCCTAATTCTAACCCTAACCCTAAGGCTAGGTTCATTTTGCGTTTTACCAGCCCGTTCAACACATAGCGTTGACGGGCTGGTAACGGTATAGCATAACGCGATCGCATTATGCTATACCGCTAGCGCAGAGAATCAGCAGATGATTCATCTGCGCTAGCGTGACGGAGCCCAGACGCTGCAGCCGCGTCCGAGGCTCGTCACTGAATGATGGCACGTCGCAAACGCATGCGCTTACGGCATGCGTCGCGATGCGCCCTCAAATGGGGGTGAATGCAGCGTTAACGGACTGCATTACACGCGTTATACCGCGGTGTAATGCAGTCCGTCTAACGGACTGCCATAACGCAGTATGAACCCAGCTTAACCCTAACGCTAATTATAACCCTAACCCTAATTATAACCCTAATTATAACCCTAACCCTAATATAACCCTAACCCTAACAGAAAAATGAAAATAAATATAATTTCTATTTTTTATTATATGTCCCTAACTAAGGGGGTGATAAATGGGGGGTTATGTACTGTTTTTTTTATTTTGATCACTGTGATAGTTTATCACAGTGATCAAAATGCACTTTCTGGAGAATGAATGAAAACATTTTTGAATCTGCCGCCAAGCAGATCGGCGGGCGCACTGCGCATGCACCCGCCATTTTTTTTTTGCAGGAAGAAGACGCCGGGATCCTGGGGCCTGCGGGAGGATGGAGGACACCGGTAAGTATTTTATTGGGTGGGGGCGATCGGGGGACCGGGGGACCCTCATTTTCTCCCCTCTGATGTGCGATCACATCAGAGGGGAGAGAAATCATTTTTTTTTTGCGATCGCGTCTATGCTTGAATACCGACCCGGATCATGTTCTCTGGGGTCTCGGCTAACCCCAGAGAATATTTGCCCATCCCCCCCCAGCACAGCGGCACTTAGTGGCGGGCGCACTGAGCATGCGCCCGCCATTTTCT